>JAVTVY010003313.1:0-32664 GCA_036873755.1 Hanleya hanleyi | reverse complement strand
ACAACTCTAGTGACAGCCTTACAAATCAAACCCGGACACCCGAGTGCGCGGACCCTCGTCGTCCCCGCGAGTGAACACTTCGCACTGTCGGCACGAACAAATGAGATGTGCTTAGCGAACGTATGAATGGAGGGAGACGATTTAAAGAGAGTGTTGTAAACAAGGTGCTAATGATTGTTTAAAAATTACTCTGTAAGAGATAACGGTCGTGTATATATAGAAAACAGATTGCTGGTTGATTCATTCCAGTGCAGGAGCTTGACCGGTGAAGACATCATACAACAACACATTTACATGTGTGTTACCTGTATATATACTCCAATGTGATCAGTTTACTTACCTGGGATTTACCTCGTGTATTTACTACCTGAGAGACATACTACCCAATCGTGGCACTATATCATCAGTTGGCATTTTGCCTATCAAGCATCACGGAACGGTGATATCAGTTAAACTTGTGTTTATAAGGAAGTTATATTTATGGGAGCTGCCGACGTTTCGATATTTTCATGCCAGGGGATAATGAAGATTACACTGTTCCTCATGACGGGAATAGCGTTCACCTTCGGTATGTTAATCGGTCTGTTAGTCCGCCTGCCTATCGTGGCGGGTCCGGGCCGGGCAGCGAGTTTAGCCAACGAACGGGGAATCCGAAGTCTACTCCAACATCGAGGCGGATTAACGGACAATCACTTGGGGGATTCGATCGTGAAAGATGTGAACTTCGATTATGACCCGAACAAGAGCTGGATGGAATTAGGCTTAGGTAGAGACGAAACTGTACTCCGTCTGGCCCCTAATTCACCAGTAATCCCTGGCTCGCATAAAGAAATCGGAGAAAATAGTGACAATAGCGACCATGGATCAAAAGACCAGAGTAAATACGAAGGAAATACAGCTTTTACCCAAACCAAAGGTTGGGTTAATCGCCTTAGGGAAAATGCAGCTGAAAACCCACAATTACCAGGTATGTCAATAGGAAACAAACAAGGAACTCTAGAGTTTGGGTCAGAAACACATGTAGTATTTTCACCCCCAGGAGCCGACGAAGCTGTCATGGCGAATTTAAAAATAAATGGACAGAAAATTGAAAACTCCCCCAAGGAGTTGCATTCGGAGGGCGACAGAACAGTTTCAATTTCGCCTGGAGAAAAACTGACAGCAAAATTCCAGGAGCTCACAGACATAATTCAAGGAGTACACTGGTCTGGAAATTTGGAGAAATTGTGTCCTTCCGGAATTTCTGATAATTTCATTTCGTCTTGGAAAAAGCAGGTGGGGACATTGAAAGTCGTCCACCTAGAGGAGGGATGCGGACGAATGCAAAACAGACTAGTGACCTTTGAGGATTCTACACAAGCCTGCGCTAGGTACAGGCCCAATACGGACCAAATCCAAGGAGAAATCTATTCGTACTATCTCAGTAAAATTCTGGGAATAGACAACGTACCCCCTTCAGTATTATCTGTGGTTAAAAGTGTAGATGCTCAGTGGTCCCGTGTGAACCAAGAAATCGCCATGTCTCAGTGGGTGGACGATAAAGTTATAGTTCTTACAAAATGGATGACCGATTTAGAACCAGCCTACATTCCAGCGGAAATGAGAGAAAGTACAAGACACCTTCGTCCCGATGATACCAAATTGCTCAATAAATCTCTCTCAGAATTGTGTGAACTCGTGCAATGGTCAGATCTCATCGTATTCGATTATCTGACAGCGAATTTAGACAGAATTGTGAATAATATGTTCAATCAACAGTGGAATTCGCAAATGATGAACCTTCCAGCTCATAATTTAGAAAAAGATAAAAATTCCGGAAGACTTTTGTTTCTGGACAATGAATCCGGACTATTCCATGGTTACCGGCTGTTGGAGAAATACTCGTCCTACCACGACTCTCTGCTGGATTCGCTGTGTATATTCAGAGAGTCGACCAGCAAAGCTGTCGAACAGTTGTTTCTTGACGATAATATTGGAGAAAAATTACAACAGACTTTAGTGCAAGAAGAAAAATATCACGAACTTTTACCAGAATTTCCGGAAGGGAATAAGAAAATTCTGAACGAACGACTTGGAAAAGTATACGACAGAATACAAAGGTGTCGTCTACAGAACAGTAGATAATACTGGTATATGGATTATAGAATTGACAATTTTAATATAACGAATTTATTTATTTAATATACGAATTGGTATATATGACAATGTCATGGTGACTTATTTCTTAAGTAACTACGCAAACGTTGACTGTTTACCGAGGATTGGGGGGAAGTGCAACCTCAACATTTAACTAAGATGTATATTGGCTACATTCCTGTGTTAAAAATACCTGTGTTAGACTTCTAAAGATGGCCGAATTCTTGTCACATACTTTGTCGACCGACTACCAAAGCAAGCATCGAGAAAGCGTGTGAGTGTGTGTGAAACCGAGAGAGGACGAAATATAGAGTGACACGGTAAGAGTGAAAGTTGGTCACTGAGGGTGGAAGAGAAATGTGCACGTGTGTGAGAAATGTTCATTTCATTAAGTCATTATTATGGTATTACATTCCAGTCGCGCTGTTCAACTTCATGTGATATTAGAATTCGTAGACACGACTGTTAATAGGTCAACTCCATCAGCTTGGAATAATGTAACTTTATGTACCGTAGCGAATTTATCTTCCCTCTTATCTGCTATTGTTTTATTCTTGTTAGTTATTCACAGAAGCTGTCTCTTACAGAACTTTAATCGTTAGAACTTTTTATTTCAAATAATCGTTTCATCGTTAATTCTCGAAGGATTCTGCTAGTCTGTCTATTTCATGTTACATTGTCTCTGGAATTCCCTAGTGCATTAAACAGAATTTTCGTAGTTAAAAAAACTCGTATCTTTGTTCGATAGAATTTTTGCTCATAATTTTGTTTAAATTTAAGGCACTAATAGTCGATCTGTATACGGTATTGTACAGATTTGTGCTGTCTGTTACATGAAGATAAATACATCTTCTCATATTTGCTATATATACATACTTGAAAATGTTAACGATTAATTTTTCTGAACTTGTTGGTTGATAACATTGTTTCTGCAAGGACCAGAAAAATGAATTGTTTTTTTCTAAATTTCACAAAGGTAACAGGGTAATGTTTTTTCTCACACTTATTATTAAGGCATAGTTATGACTGTTGACTTTCTTTAATACTTCCAAGTAAACTGTTAGATGGTTTTGAATCCAAGTGCATCATTTTTTAACTTTGCAAAAAACATCATTGTAAAGTAATATCATTAGTGCATAATTACGGCATGATCTTCATCTGTAATATTTCTTTTAACAATGTTTGACTGTTATAGGTTCCTTTTATTCCACACCAGAAAAGGTATAGATTGTGATTATTATTTTGTTACTGAGGAAAATTCACTTTAATCCAAGAGAATGGACATCATGACCAGACGCACAACTGGTGCTATGTGCAATAGTGGCTTATATTGCTCGTTTATGGATGACGACCATTTTCATAATTTTGTAAGATTATGTATTATCACCATATTCACACATTCAGCTCACCCTAGCTTTCGCGGACTCTACGAACGGTTAGAGCTAATGTGAGTTAGACGTGAGAATTGGCGAAGGTATGGTGAAAAATTAACGTGAAGCAGGGCTGAATTAAGCATGCATGAATCTGTGAGTACTTACGTGTAAATGGTTTATGACCCAATATACAGGGTCAGTAACATGTTGGTTTTCATCTATATTCTTATATTATATGTACATAATTATCATAATTATGTGTAAATATTGTCTGCGAATCTCAAGTGAATTCCAAAATTAAATTTATTGTGCAAAAGGTTAATTGTGATGTCGACGTGCTGTAAAACTGTATATAATATGGTGTCTTTCAAAGGACCAAAATGCAGCAAAATAATAAAACTGGAAAATTTTAAACCTATATATCACCTTTTCCTTTGTTTTATTTTATTCCACTTTATTATCATCATCATCATCATCATTATTATTTGTTCGTATCAAGATAATAAGGATTTATATAATCTAAGACGTGTACTTCACAATGACTGTGCATGATTGTGTAGACTTGTCCGACCTAATTTACTCAACGCGGAAAGGTAGTCTTGACACCTTAGCAAAAGTAGGTACTTAAGACTGTATACCAAGGTTTAGAGAGGTTTAATACGCTAAAGAAAATATTAGGTCGCTAACGCCTCTACTCCGTAGCGACTGTATTAAGAACCGATGTGGAGATGTTCGTCGGATAAGAAAATAAAACTCTTCAGAAAACGTTATCACACGTTCGTAAAACAGACCATTGAAAGACTATTGAATCAATTTACAACGCGCAGTTTGCTTCGAATAGCAATATTGGTGTACATATTCGTGACGAGGCACAGCAATATGTTTCTAATAAAAAACATAATAAAAAAACATGCATGCATGCCCGAAACACCAACATATTTGTGAAATTATCCGAGTGCATGGTGATGTTCAGTTTTAGAATTCACTTTGCACAATATAGCGCATTGTTTTTCTGCTCTTATATTACCAATCTAGGTGAACCAAGATGGTAAATCAGGGGAATACTACTAATATTCCGTGATATTCTATCTGAGTTAGCTGAGATTGTTACATTACATGTATTATGAAATATTATTAATGACGAAACAGTTTACTTTAAATTGTGTTTTAATTTCCAATTTGTATTGATACGAAATCCTCGAAATACCTCGCCATTAAAGTTGAAATAACATTTATTATCACTCAGTTAATTTGGCATTTACTATCTAATTCTTATGATATCGTTTTCTTCATAAAGCACAAATAATTGTACTGTTAGTATACTAAATCTACAATAAATGCGACAATGTAAAATAGATCATATATTCATTTGTATAAAGCTTTTGAGGAAAACTACCCTCATCCTCAGGTAGTGTCAGTTGCAAGGCGGTGTACAGATGCTACTATATATTACATAGTAGTATTAAGCATGGAGACACGATTGGATGTAACATGATAAGCTATGCTGTTAAACTATAGCAGAACCAAACTGGTACACACAAAAAATCCTTAAAAATTTAAGGAATATTCCCAACTATTACACCAGCGGAATATTCCTTAACATAACTAAGGAATATTCCCCATCATGTTAAGGAAATTCCATAACATGCTACGGAATATTCCTTGTTGAATTTTAAGGAATATTCCGCTGGTGTAATAGTCGGGGAATATTCCTTAAATTTTAAGGAATTTTTCTTTCAGTGTACTGTTAAGGGACATCCGTGTTTGAATCGAACCCGCGTCCTCCTGGAAGCCATTGGATCGAGAAGCCTATAGTGCGTTGCATTTATCTCGGGTGCTACTCAAGACATGAAGTCTCTGGGCTCTATAGTATATGTGCTTTGTCAAGAAAGAGGTATTTATGTCCAAATATATAAACATTGAGACATGTATATGATATAAATATTGCCCATTTTCTATAAGTGGCATTACAGTATATATCAAAAAGAGGTATCCTAAATAAAAGTGGGCATTTTATATCGGTTGAAATCGAAGAGTATCAATAAAGATGTCCCCTGAACGTATTGTCTACCGTATAGATTCGATCCATACGAGCTAACAACCCCTATGCATATAACTATATAAGCCGAACCATAGACCCTAAACCCAAACCCTAAATGCTTCTATGCCTTTAACAGCCCAGATAAGCTGCACATATACCATGATCTGTCTCCAAACGTTCCGCTCTTCCCTAACCTTTTAACACGAAAAGGGGACAGCCGATACCCTATAGGACTTGATGTTCATGCCAGTCGTGCAGAAAATTTATTAGCAGCTCGTCCAAAGTACCGGGACACAATGAACCTTGCACAACCTTATCCACGTTGGGCAATGCATGACAACATAAGAGAATGTAATTGCATATTTATCCTATGACGTATATTAACATTTCTGTCTCATTGAATATAACCTTTACGTTTTCACCAATACACGACAACTATTCACTCTAAAAGGACGAATATGACGCGGTGATGTTATACACATAGTGTCCTTTTGGGGGGAATTCTGTCAATTCCTCGAAGAACGACAATTTAGAGAAACACAAGTACCTAGTGGAATGTGGAGAGTGTGTGGAAAATGTGTGAAAGTGTGGAGAATTTCGCTCTGGAAAAAAATGTCTTGGTTCCAGAGCAACGCGATTCACCGCGGTGGATATTATTTTCACCGCGGTGGATATTATTCTCTGTGTTTTTTTGCTATTTCTGATGTTTCACGCAATTTTCGAGGTTTTCGCTAATTTCCAGTGTTTTCGTGTGGTCGTTTGAATTGTTCTTGTCTCTTGAAAATGAATTTCCAGCGTTTTCGTATGGAAATGGTTGCAGTTTCTTGAAAATGAATAAAAAAGATAAATATTGAAAAATCGAAAACGAATCTAATAGGATGACAAGAAAAGAGAGAAAATGCGAAAGTGAAATTTTGAAAATTAGAGAAAGATGAATGCATGACCCTGACAAGCCACCGTAGATTTGAGCTCCGTGATTTTCTCGGGTCCGGAGGTGTCAGCAGCCTGGCAAACGTGTACGAGCAGGTATGCTGGTTAAACCACACATGTACGCCTACACTTCCGGTCCGGCTCGTAACCAGTACTCGATGGACCACGGACTCATCCTATGCGCTCTATGTGACAAGTCTCTCGAGAAATCCCTCTTCTGCCAGATTAATTCATTAAGGATGTATTTCCTGATTACCTCTATGTTTTTCAGCTGGCGGTATGTAATATTACTGGCGCGAAAACAGGTTTTTCCCATTAATTATGCACGCCGTAAACAAAAGCAGTCTGTAATTTAAAAATAGGCAGGTGACAAAACTGATTATATAATTGACCTATGAAATGACAATTATATAGATCATAACATAATTTTGTTTTATAAGAATCATAGGCCCAAGGAGGGAAAACTCATGGACAGATGCTATTGACAATAGTTTTATGGTTGGTACAATATTTGTCGATCTTAAGAAAGCATTTGATCTTGTCAGTCATGATATTTTATTGCAAAAACTTAAAATTTATCATTTTAGCGATTCACTCATTCACTTTTTATCGTCGTACTTATGTGATAGATCTCAAGTAGTTTCCTACAGTGGTGTATTATCTAGCAGACTTCGAGTATCTAAAGATGTTCCACAGGGGTCCATTTTAGGCCCACTGTTGTTCACATTGTACATAAATGATCTACCCTTGTATGTTGGCAACTGTGATAGTGTTCTCTTTGCTGATGATTGTACGGTTTCCACCAAAGGCAAAAAAGTACAACCGATATCTAACGCATTGTCAGATGGTTTCAGTCAAGTATGTAATTGGTGTGACGATAACCAAATGGTTGTAAACATGCAAAAGTCCAAATCTATGCTAGTTACCACTACCCAGAAAAGATGTCATCTTGACGATGATCAAATTATTGTACACCATGAAGGAACTGTTTTAGAGCCTTCCAAATGTGAAAAGCTCCTTGGCATTTACATTACTGAAAATTTGGTGTGGACGAATCAAGTCGACAGTATTTGCAAGAAAATTTCTTCCAAACTGTTTTTACTTCGTAAGATTAAACCTTTCCTGCCTTTCCATTCTCGTTTAACCTTTTACAACTGTTTTATTCTTCCGCATCTTGATTTTTGTTGTAATGTGTGGGGGCACGGTACCGTCTATGACACTGTTCGCCTTGAACGTCTTCAGAAACGTGCCGCTAGGCTTATTTTAGACTGTGATTTTACTGTTCCATCTAAAACTTTATTTTGTAAACTCAAATGGTTACCTTTTAGCTATCGTTTAAAATTTCAAGAATCTGTTTTAGTGTATAAAGCTTTTAATGATCTTGCTCCATCTTATTTATCCAATATTTTAGAAAAATCAAACTGTACCAGGAATCGTTCCTATGATAGGACTACATTAAGGATCCCTTTTAGTCGTACGAATTTACATCAATCTTCTTTTAGTATATCTAGTGCCAAACTATGGAATGATTTACCAGTGGACATCCGTTACTGTCAAACTTTAACTTGTTTTAAGCGTAAATGTGCACAGTTTTACATGGATATATTTACTCTCTCACACTAATTATTCCATATATATTTTTTTTATTTATTATTTTTATATATATATTTATATTTTTATTATTTTATTTCATCTCATCCCCATATATACACAATTTTTTAATTGACATTTAATTGTATATACAGATTCTTCTTTAGATAAGTTTGTTGTATTTATCTACTGTATAATTGTATTGTTATATATTATCAGTTTTAGCCCACGGCTGCCGCGAAAACCAGTGTATACTGATGGTTTGTCCGTGTTTAAATAAAGTTTATTATTATTATTATTATTATTATTATTAGTTTACTTTTCCAAAGGACCCAATTTTATCCGGCATCTCGATGAATACGGCAAACTAAAGCCTTTTGGTTTCGAGTATCAATGGCTGAAAATGTGTATTTTAAAGAAATATCATCTTGCTGAATGTGTATACAAATATCAGCAATCCAAAGACTATTGCCTCATACGTCATGGAAACAGTACAGACAGAGGATGGCTATCCAAGTGTCGTTAGAGTTGATTGTGGCACAGGAACTTCTGGGGTACGCGATTTGCAAATGCGTCTGAGACGTAATGCTATGCTATGACCAACAGAGCCTTCATAGATGGAACCTCCAATTAGCGAATAGAATGCTGATGGATTTTCTTAAGGAAACAGAACACTTACTGGAAGAAATTGTTCAAAAGCTTGAAGGAAAGGGGGAACTTCAATGGAGGCTTCCTGGACAAGAACTTGGTTCAGTTTTGTTATATGTCCGTTATTCTGGTAAGTAAACAAGTCTTTATGGTAACCAAATATGCGCTAAAACCAGGGGTATCTCTATCTCAGATACCCTTAGTACACATCGGAATGGGTCGTGTTCATGGGAAATGAGAGTGTATTTTTCAGTCAATCCGCAATAGCAACATCATGTGTATACTGAACAATCAGATAACTTGTTTACCGCGATTATAGCGACCGTGACAACAGATTCAAAAGACCACAGTTGCCTGGCTTGTCGGATATTTGGTGATAGACAAATATACATTTTCAAAACTAATAAAGAAACACATTTGAAGAAAAAATAATTTTATTTATTAATTGTCATAATATATTGAAGGTATTCGTATTAATCACGAATATGTACATTTTCAAAATTAATAAAGAAATAGATTTGAGAAAAAAATTATTCTATTTATTAATTGTCACAATCTATTGAAAACATACGTATTAATCCACCATCAAATATTTCTCAAGCCAAACGCGGTCTGCTATGCAAGATAGTCAAGGTTTCGTCTTTGGCTGAAAAAGAAACCTTAAAATGTTGTTGAAATAGGAAGATCTGACCAATTAGAAACAGTTTTCTTGGACACACAGGTGGATATGATAGATTCATGAATGTTGCTGTAATTTGATATACGGTACTCCATTAATAATATCTCAACGGATACTTGGATAATGTTGAAGCTGGGTGATATTCTTGAAGCCTACATGTAGCTGATAAATCCACGAAAACCACATTGATTCAATTTTATTGTGCCCGGTACCATAATAATTTATTCTACATGTACCATAAAAAAAAGGTACATATCCAATAAAGACTGGATACAATAACACTTCAACTGGATTCAAGTTGCAACTTATACCCAACTCAAATAAATCGAGAGACAGCACTGGTAGCGTGTGACTGAATAGCGTGATTTATTGTGATTTATTGGACTGTGGTAGGCCCCATCTAACCGTTAAGTGCCTTATCTTTGCTATATAAGTACCATCGTTGAAGTTAGTTTCTTGCTGAATAGTAACTCGACCATAAATCTTACTTCATTGCGTCATGAAGTACCACTTCACGGAATAATAAGAACTTTAAGACACTTTAAACCTTTTGACACAAGGAAAAATAAATATCGGCCTTTTCTTAGTTGGAACGATTGTATATAAAACGTGCCACTATTGTAGCAACACCATTAGAGGGATCAAGTATGAGATTGAGAAGCTCATCCAATGTGTAATCAATAACGGTATGATTAACTTGAACAACAGTCTGGAACATCTGTCTCCTTAAGGAATTATACTGGGTACATTCTCGAAGGAAGTGTTCTTCGTCCTCCACAACATCCAAGGTACATGTACAATGTTTGCAGATTCTCTCTTTAACAGGTGTGTTAATGTTTGTTTAACGACCCTTTCAATATCTAAAGGATGGGATGCTAAGGCGGAGCTGTGTTAAAGACTTCCTGAATTTTTAGATTATTCTCTGTACTGATACAAAGTGAAAACTATGGCTTCGCCTTAATAATGCCATATATGTTCTAAGTTTACAGAAGTTATTAGGTAAAGTACTTTCAGTGTAGGGGAGACCGGGGCACAGTGAATCAGAAATCTTTTTTTTCTCAATTTACACATTAATGTCTTGGCAATATCTTAGCTTATTTTTGGGTGATGATACATATGCTGCTGGGCTGTACAACTGCCTTACATTTGTGGAGTTAACGCATGTCATTTTCTCTGAAATGACCGCTAAAGATGCCAAAAATATTGACTCACTGTGCCCCTATACCGGGGCAGAGTGGCTCACTGCCTGGGGCACAGTGAATCGCATCATGATACGCTGTAAATAACACAATCATATGCTTTTATTCCAAATTAAAAAGAAAGTCTTAATTACAGACATCATTTATATGACTGTAAAGAGAAAACGAGGGTATTACAGCCATATATTCTCACTACAATTCGCCCTGACTCGCATCATCTCAACCATCGCCTCCAAATAACTCCAAATAAACAATAATACATAAATTTATTAAGAAGTTGTGCTAAATTGTTCTTAAGACAGCTTTGGTATACCAAAAAATGAAAAATGGAAATTTTCAAATTTCATGCAGTAGTGAGTCAGCTGCCATACCGATCCACTGTGCCCCGATTCACTGTACCCCGGGTGTACCTAATGAACTCTGAGGGATTTTTTACTAGATAAAGGCCGTCTGCTAGAGGAAGAACACATGTTTGTCACATTCATTAAATATCACACTTACTATTAAAACATGACAGTAGCCTTGTTGCATTATAGTGTGCACCATATACCACATCAAGTAATACCATGAAAATTTAGTTTTGACCATGAAAAACATACTTTAACCCACTAAAGTTCCTGGAGCAACTCTCTCTCAATGTTGTCTGCAATTCATAATGGCTATACATCTGCACACAAAGTGATGACACCATCTGAGGGATTTCCCCTGGCAATGTCTAATTATAGACAATTATTCACTGTGCCCCGTGATCCACTGTGCCCCGGTCTCCCCATTATCAAACTGATCTGTTAATTTGTCTGTTATGTTTTGAGTCACCGTATTGTTGTTAGGCCGCAAATAGTCATTATACGACGAGAGGTTTAGACTCTGCAATATGTGGTGGACACCCCGGCTCCTTTGTAGTTGTTGTTTCCAAGTTCTCTGTCAGCAACATAGGCCAAGGCATGCTACAATAATTTATTAGTGTTTAGTTGTTCAAGTCTCAGCCAATATTTGATCATATTGACACATACCTGGAGGGAGGCTGGGTGAGTGCCAAGTTCAGCTAACGAACCAATGTTACTAGCTTTCCTGGACAAATAGATTTGCAGATTTTGATTGTAGTTAATGTATTGCAGATAGATCGATTCCAGTTTACAAATAGATTATCATGCCTGGGGTTGATTAGATCCGTTTCCCATACTTCAGAGGCATATGTGCTGATGGGTTCCGAGATGGTGTTTTAGATTCTGAGGAGACTTTGAACGGGAGCACACTCTGAAGTGCAAAAATTAATTTTAATTTTATACCAGAGTAGTATATAGTACTGATTTCAGCGCACCGACTCGGCCGTACGCATGCGCCGCAATGTCCACCGGAAGTGCGCAGGTCACGTGGTTTGGTTCACCAAATTGTACCTCCAACACAAGAGAGCTCCCCGCAAAGTTCACTATAGTTCCGGCACTTCCGGTCACGTGACCCGGAAATGACCTTTTTGGGGTATGAATTCCTCTGCGGTGATGCGGTCTGGCGGAAATGCGGTCGTGGGGAGAAGCTCCGCGAAGAGAAAGTAGTCCCAAATACGCTGCGTCTTGATCTTCATCTCCGGCAATGTCCGGTCATCTTCGGCAATGTCCGGCCCTCCCCGGGACAATAGATAGCCTTTACCCGCCCTTTCGGAAGCATCCATGTATAGAGGATGGTTCCCGACAATATCGCCATCTGTTTGCCCATGTTAAATGGCCAGTGGGGAACCCTCAGTGTCTCCATAAAGGTTTCCCCAAAACCGTATTGGCACGAAAAAAAAATACATGAAACCATGGGAAGGAAGACTTATAGTAATAAACATAATCTATAGGTGTTGGGCGATGTTATTATGACCAGTCTAGCATCCGTGCGACCCCAGAGTCGAGCGTTTATTGTCCCGTTTGCACAATGAAACAAAATGGCGGCTCCGCTTGCTGTGAGGAATGCCCTTTCGACATCACGGCATCGATAGTGCTGCCCTCTAGAGGCAGGATGGGATAATGGGTGTATGTAAAATTGGGATTTGTCCCGAAAATATAAAAAGCGAAACACGGACTTTACACCTAATCCAGAATACGGGGAATGCCTGTATGGGGTATAGGGGTGGTCATTTTTTGTGGATTTTACTATGGGTTGTGGGGTCTTGTTTTCTTCGTTTCACCACGTAAAACACAATGGGAAGGGTCTCGGAGCTAAGCGGTGAAATTTTTGGAAAAGTTCACGGAGGTCTGGATAGCCCCATAGGCCTACTTGGCTCAGTGGATAGGTCCATACTGGGCAATTCACACATGTTCATTGCGATATGGGTTGGGAGATCTTGTTTTTCACGTCTAACCACGTAGAACACGATGGGTGGGATCCAGAGTCTAAGCGGTGAAATCTTTCGAAAAAGTCACTGTACGCATGCGTAGTGGGTGAATAGCGCTGGGTGGACGTTTTGGGGCCTAGGTGAGCCCCTGGTGGTCCGATGGTGTCGTATGAGGTCTTATTTTGAAGCTCTCGTGAAGGAGCATGCGACTGGTCTAATGAATCGTCCGTTTTCAATATTCTGCGCATGCGCAGTCTGGCCGTAGTATAGAAAGCAGGCATTATGGGGGTGCGTGGGGGTGTGTTTGGGGTAGGGATGAACCATCCTTGGTCCGAATGCGTCGTGGGAGTGTCATCTTGTAGTTCTCGGGGTGCAGACCACGATTTGAGGGATGTTCACGCCATCTGTGACGTCACCAGTAGGAGTAGTAGCGAAAGTGGGCATTTTGGGGGTGTCAAGGAAGGTGTTTGGGTAGTGATGGACCAGTATTGGTCCGAATGTGTCTTGGGAGATGTCATCTTGTAGTTCTCTTGGTGCAGACCACGATTTCAGGCATCTGTGACGTCATCGGTGAAGTTATCAGTACGAGTAGTAGCGAAAGTAGGCATTTTGGGAGTGTCAAGGAAAGTGTTTGGGGTAGAGAATGTGTCGTGGGAGGTGTCATCGTGTAGCCTTCGGGGTGGAGACCACGATTTGAGGGATGTATAAAGCATCTGTGATGTCATTGATAACATCATCAGTACGAGTAGTAGCGAAAGTGCATTTTGAGGCAGTGAAGGAAGGTATTTGGTGTAGAGATGGACCATCCTTGGCCCGAATACGTCCCGTGGGGTATCATCTTGTAGCCTTCGGGGTGGAGACCATGATTTGAGGGATGTCCACAGCATCTGTAACGTCATCGGTGACGTCATCAGTGGGAGTATTAACGAAAGTGGGCATTTTGGGGAAGTGAACGAAGGTATTTGGGGTAGAGATGGGCCATCATTGATCCGGTTGCGTCGTGTGGGGTGTCAACGTGACGCTCTCTATGTGTAGAGCACGACTTGTGGGTTGCCCAGGATGACGTCACTGGTGACGTCATCAGTAGGACTAGTAGCGAAAGCGGGTATTTTGGGGAAGTGAAAGAAAGTGTTTGGGATAGACAGGGACCATCAGTAGTAGCGAAAGCGGGTATTTTGGGGAAGTGAAGGAAAGTGTTTGAGATAGACATGGACCATCTTTAGTCCGAATGGATTGTGTAGGGTGTCATCTTGTCGTTCTCTGCATGTAGTCGCATCGTGCTACGCATGCGCAGTTGGGCAGCAGTAACGAAATACGTCAATTTGGACGTGAGCAATGACATGTTTGGGCAATCTAGGGATCAATCTTTGATCCAAATGGCCCGGTTGTGGTATCCTAGTGAAGCTTTCGTAGGGTAGAGTCAGACTGGCGTGCTTTTGTCGAAATTCGCGGCAGTCTGCGCATGCGCAGTTTGGGAGCAGTAAGTACAGTGGTCATTCTGGAGGTGCGCAGGGGTATATTTGAGCGCTTGAGGGACCATTCTTGGCCCGAATGCGTCGTGTGACGTGTCCTCTTTTAGCTCTCGGGATGTAGACTGCGACTTGAAGGATGTCTACGTCATATGGGACGTCATTCATGACGTCATCAGTAGAAGTAATAGCCAAAGTGGGCATTTTGGGAGTGTGAAGGAATGTGTTTGGGGTAGAGATGGATCATCCGTGGGCCAAATGGACCGTATGGGGTGTCATCTTGTAGCTCTCGGCATATAGACGACGAATGGTATGGTGTTTGTTGGTAGTCGCATCGTGCTACGCATGCGCAGTTGGGCAGTAGTAGCGAAACATGTCATTTATGGCGTGCGTGGGAGTGTGTTTGAGTGATTAAGGGACCACTTTTGTTCCGATTGGGTCGTGGGAGGTGTCATAGTGAAGCACTCGTAGAGTAGACTCCGACTAGATGGGTGTGTGGTGGAAGTAAGGCTATGGCCCGCATACGCAGACAAAGCATTGTGGGAAAAGGGCATTGGAAGGGACGTTATGGGGTCGAGATGGACCAATATTGGTCTGAATGATCGGACGAGGTATCAGTTTGAAGCACTCGTGGCTCCGACTGGAGGGGTTGGGTCGTGGAAATAACATCATTCTGCACATGCGTAGTCGTGGAGTAGTAGAAAAAGGACAGCGTAAAGGCACTATATGACATCTGGGGGTAAACATTTCATCCAAGTAAAGCGGATAGCGTAGCGGTTGTCGTGAATGTTTATCATGTTCACAGAAAAAGCAAGTTGAAATATCAAACACCATGTTTTGCTATTTAATGCACCGGCACATTACGTACAAGTGTTTACAAAGCTCAAGTCAACAATCATCATGTAGACATATAGAGTATGTACGGCATGTTATGGTATTCATCAGTGCCTGTCGGGGGGAATCCGTTCATTCGAGGGTGTGGTCGATCAGTTTAGCCACGAAGAACGTACCATTGCTGACCCTTTCCCCATGTCCACTTGGTGTTGGGGCGTTGACGTTGTGCCAATTCCAAAGGATCCACGGTATCCAGTTTCTACAGCATCGTCTCTGGCGACGCCCGACTAATGATGGTGAAATAGCCCAGTTGATCCATCATCTTATGGCGTAAGATTTACCCGAAAGCGACATTTAATTTGAAGGGCGTAGGTTGGTCATTGAAGATGGCTTCCACGTAGCTGCGTAGACTGGCGAGGTCGGTCAGTCGGAAATTGTAGGTATCTTGAATAGGGCGATGACGGTGGAAACAGTGCCGGATCTTGGGCCAATGGCGCCGATAGATGTCACTAACTGGATGGTCTTCGTGTAACAGATCGCTAGGAACATTTATGGGTTCGTCCCCGAAGTGTACTTGGCCCTCTACGTCGTGCAAAATCTGGCCCACGGTATTGTCGTCGGAATTTGACTGTTGAATTAGGGCGACATCATCATCGGCCCTCGTGCGATGTGTGGGAGTTCCCGCTGTCTCGATACTGGTGCCTACGGGCTCCTCTATCTGCAAACGTGGCTGCGGAACAGGGTGTCGTGTGCGTTGGTGTCGCAGCAACTGACTGGTCAGTTTGTCAAGCCGACCACATTCCTCGCGTGGACGCGTGGGTGGCCCATGAATTAAACGTTCATGGCCCTGTAAATGATCCGGGCGCTGAAACGACAATGTACATATCGTACAGCTATACCGGGCGGTTTCGTCGTGATTGGTAGCCTCATGGCGGCGCAAGTGGTGCATACGAGTGAATGATTTTGAGCACGTAGTACAAGTGAACATCTTGGTGGTTGGCAGAGTGTCTGATGAAACGGCCAGGCCGCTTCCCTTTTATAGCACGCTAGCTGGTGATCTATTTTAGCACACTCAGTTCAACACCATATATACCATGTTGTATACAGTAACATACGCCTCATGCCAGTGCTCCTTCCATATATACCATGCTGTACACAATAACATATGCCGCATGTCAGTGCTCCTTCCATATATACCATGCTGTACAGAGTGAAATAGTCCCATATCAATGCTCCTTCCATATATACCATGCTGCACACAGTAAAATACGACCCATACCAGTTCTTCTTCCATATATTCCATGATGTATACAGTAACATACGCCCCATGCCTGTGCTCCTTCCATATATACCATGCTGTGCACAGTAACATATGCCCCATGTCAGTGCTCCTTCCATATATAGCATGCTGTACACAGTAAAAAAGACGCCTCATGCCAGTGCTCCTTGCATACATACCATCCTGTGAACAGTAAAATACACCCTATGCCAGTGCTCTTATCATAAATACCATGCTGTACACAGTAAAATAGGTCCCTGTGCCAGTGCTCCTTCCGTGTATACTATGCTGTATACAGTAAAATACGCCCCATGTCAGTGCTCCTTCCATATATACCATGCTGTACACAGTAAAATATGTCTCATGCCAGTGCTCCTTCCAAATATACCATGCTGTACACAGTAAAATACGCCCAATGTCAGTGCTCCTTTCGTATATACCATGCTGTACACAGTGAAATACGCCCCATGTCGGTGCTCCTTGCATATATACCATCATGTGAACAGTAAAATACACCCCATGCCAGTGCTTCTGTCGTATATACAATGCTGTACACAGTAAAATAGGCCCCTGTGTCAGTGCTCCTTCCAGGTATACCATGCTGTACACAGTAAAATACACCCCATGTCAGTGATCCTTCCATATACACCATGCTGTACACAATAGAATACTCCGATGCTCCGTGTTTGTGCGTCCGTGCGCGAGTGCGTGTGTGTGTGTGCACGGAAGTGACCTTGGACCCATGTGCACCATTATTATCCGGTATTCTGCAAGAGCATCTGGACACCTGTTTACCTCAATAATTTGCATATGACCTCACCTTCGGTCACGTGAGCGGAACTGACCTTTGACCCCTGCGCACAAGTTTCATCCGGTCTCGTGAGCATGCCCAGGGTCAAAGGTCAGTTCCGGTCACGTGACCGGAAGCGGAAGTGACCTCACAGAGGTCATATCCAAATTATTGAGGTCAACAGGTGTCCAAATGCTCTTGAAGAATACCGGATAATCATGGTGCGCATGGGTCAAAGGTCACTTCCGTGCACACACACACACGCACGCATGCACGGACGCACAGACACGTGGCATCGGGAGTATTCTATTGTGTACAGCATGGTGTATATGGAAGGATCACTGACATGGGGTGTATTTTATTGTGTACAGCATGGTATAAATGGAAGGAGCACTGGCACAGGGACCTATTCTACTTTGTACAGCATGGTATATACGACAGGCGCACTGGCATGGGGTGTATTTTACTGTTCACGGTATGGTATATATATGCAAGGAGCACCGACATGGGGCGTATTTCACTGTGTACAGCATGGTATATACGAAAGGAGCACTGACTTGGGGCGTATTTTACTTTGTGCAGCATCGTATAGATGGAAGGAGCTCTGACACAGGGGCGTATTGTACTGTGTACAGCATGGTATATATGGCAGGAGGACTGACATGGGGCGTATTTTACTGTGTACAGCATGGTATACATGGAAAAAGCGCTGTCGCAGGGGCCTATTTTACTGTGTACTGCATGGTATATACGATAGGAGCACTGGCATGGGGTGTATTTTACTGTTAACAGGATGGTATATATGTAAGGAGCACCGACATGGGGCGTAATTAACTGTGTACAGCATGGTATATACGAAAGGAGCACTGACATGGAGCGTATTTTACTGTGTACAGCATGGTATATATGGAAGGAGCTCTGACACAGGGGCCTATTTTACTGTGTACAGCATGGTATATATGGAAGGAGCACTGACATGGGGCGTATTTTACTGTGTACAGCATGGTATACATAGAAGGAGCACTGACACAGGGACCTTTTTAACTGAGTACAGCATGGTATATACGATAGGAGC
Organism: Hanleya hanleyi; assembly: GCA_036873755.1. NCBI lineage: Eukaryota > Metazoa > Mollusca > Polyplacophora > Lepidopleurida > Hanleyidae > Hanleya > Hanleya hanleyi. Next base: position 14,307 of record JAVTVY010003313.1, on the reverse strand, counting down.
ACTGGCATGAGGTGTATTTTACTGTTCACTGGATGGTATATACGCAAGGGGCACCGTCATGGGGCGTATTTCACTTTGTACAGCATGGTATATACGAAAGGAGCACTGACATGGGGCGTATTTTACTGTGTACAGCATGGTATACAGGGGTAAAAGCGTTCGGTGTCCGGTTATTTTCGTTTAGTTTGACCTAACGAAACGCGAACGGAACGAAATGTAAACGCGTTTCAAACGCTTACCAAACGATTATAGGAAACGAAACGCTTTCAATATCTCTTGATTTTTAATGAATGCGTTTTATAAACGCGTTTCGAACGAGTTTCTCTTTTCGTTCGACTCGTGCAAATTTGTGTTTTTATTTTGCAAACCAGGCCAGGAAGCTCACGTGTCGGGGCTTTCCCTAGCCGCTATTATAACACTTGTGCTATAAATATATGTGGCATAGCCTTTAATATACAAGGGTAAAAACGTTCTGTGTCCGGTAATTCGTTTCGTTTATATATTGCGCTAAGCTTAAATCTTTTCGTTCACCAAGCGAAACATTATATGTCTTCCCGTACCAAGCGAAATAATTAGTCAGGCATGTGATACCGAGCCGAAAAAGCGTTTCGCCTGACCTTGACTCCATGCAGCTTTTGATCAACACTCAGTCGCGGAACCGTTGTACAAAGAAAAAAAACAGACCAAATAGTATTCTCGCCCGACGAAGCAGCCGTGGTGTGGACGGTAACTTATTTAACAACAACAACAATAAAACGCGTTACGAAACGCGTTTCCAAAACGCGTTTCGAAACGCGTTTTCAAAACGCGTTTTAAACGCAAGCTTAAATCTTTTCGTTCACCAAACGAAACAATATTTGCCTTCCCGTACCAAGCGAAATGATTGTCAGGCGTGTGATACCGAACCGAAAAAGAGTTTCGCCTGACCTTGACTCCATGCGGCTTTTGATCAACACTCAGTCGCCGAACCATTGCACAAATAAAAAACCCCCGACCAAATAGTATTCTCGCCCGACGAAGCAACCGTGGTGTGGACGGTGATACTCATTTAACAACAACAACAACAATGAAACGCGTTCTGAAACGCGTTTCCAAAACGCGTTTCAAACGCGTTCATCAACGCGTTCGTGAAACGCGTTTTAAGCGAAACGAAACGAAAGATAAATGAACATACCGATGATCAAACGCGTTTGCGAGGTATAAACGCGTTCTTTGAGAAGCAAACGAAGCGAATACAAAACGCGTTCAGAACGCTATTGAAACGCGTTTCAAACGCTAATAGAACGATAATATACGTGAAAAACCGGACACCGAACGCTTTTACCCCTGTATATGGAAAGAGCACTGACATGGGGCGTATTTCACTGTGTACAGCATGGTATACATGGAAGAAGCACTGACACAGGAGCCTATTTCACTATGTACAGCATGGTATATACGATAGGAGCACTGGTATAGGGTGTATTTTACTGTTTACATGATGGTATATATGCAAGGAGCACTGGCATGGGGCGTCTTTTTTACTGTGGACAGCATGCTATATATGGAAGGAGCACTGGCATCGGGCATATGTTACTGTGTACAGCATGGAATATATTGAAGGAGCAATGGCATGGGGCGTATGTTACTGTATACGTCATGGTATATATTGAAGAAGAACTGGTATGGGGCGTATTTTACTGTGTGCAGCATGGTATATATGGAAGGAGCATTGATATGGGACGCATTTTACTGTGTACAGCATGGTATATAAGGAAGGGCCATTGACATGACGCATATTTTACTGTGTACAGCATGGTATATATGGAAGGAGCACTGACATGGGGCGTATGTTACTGTGTACAAAATGGTATATACGGAAGGAGCAGTGGCATGGGGTGTATGTTACTGTATACGTCATGGTATATATTGAAGAAGAACTGGTATGGAGCGTATTTTACTGTGTGCAGCATGGTATATATGGAAGGAGCATTGATATGGGACGCATTTTACTGTGTACAGCATGGTATATATGGAAGGGCCATTGGCATGACGCATATTTTACTGTGTACATCATGGTATATATGGTACAAACACTGGCGTGTGGCGTATTTTACTGCGTACAGAAGGGTATATATGGATGGAGCACTGGCGTAGGAGCGTATTTTACTGTGTGCAGCATGGTATACATAGAAGGAGCATTGATATGGGACGCATTTTACTGTGTACAGCATGGTATATATGGAAGGGCCATTGGCATTAGACGCATATTTTATCAAAGCCAAACATGGTATATATGGTACAACACTGGCGTGTGGCGTATTTTATCATGTGTACAGAAGGTATATATGGATGGAAAGCTAATTGGCGTATGGATGGTATTTTACTGTAAAAGTATGGTATATATGGAAGGAGCATTGATATGGGACGCATTTTACTGTGTACAGCATGGTATATATGGAAGGGCCATTGCAATTACGCATATGTACAGAAAGATATATATGGAAGGAACATTGGTATGGCACGTATTTTATTGCGCCGCCATGAGGCTACCAAGCACGACGGAATCACCCGGTATAGTTGTACGGTATGTAAAGTCGTTTCTGCGCCCGGATCATTTACAGCTCCATGAACGTTCAATTCATGGGCCACCCAAGCGTTCACGCGAGGAATGTGGTCGGCTATTCAAACTGACCAGTCAGTTGCTGCGACACCAACGCACATGACACCCTCTTGCGCAGCCAGGTTTGCAGTTAGAGGAGCCCGTAGGCACCAGTATCGAGACAGCCGGAACTCCCACCAATCGCACGACGGCCGATGATAATGTCACCCTAATTCAACAGCCAAATTCCGACGAAAAGACCGTGGGCCATATTTTGAACGACGTGGAAGACAAAGTACACTACGCGGACGAACCCATAAATGTTCCAGCGATCTGTTACACGAATACCATCCAGTGAGTGACATCTATCGGCGCCATTGGCCCATGATCCGGCACTGTTTCCACCGTCATCGCCCTATTCAAGATATCTACAATTTCTGACCGACCGCCCTCGTCCGTCTTCGCTGCTACATGGAAGCCATATTCAATGACCAACCTACGCCCGTCAAACTAAATGTCGCTTTCGGGTAAATCTTACGCCATAAGATGATGGATCAACTGGGCTATTTCTATTCCTGTGCCAACAACCAAGTGTACGACCATTCTTTCACCATCATTAACCGGGCGTCGCTAGAGACGATGCTGGAGAAACTGGACGTCGTGGATCCCTTGAAATGGGCACAACGTCAACGCACCAACAAGTGGACAGTGGAGAGGGTCACCAACGTTACCTTCTTCGTGGCTAAACTGATCGACCAAACCCTCGGATGAATGGACTCACCCCCGACAGGCACTGATGAATACCATAACATGCCGTACATACTCTATATGTCTACATGCTGATCGTTGACTTGAGCTCTGTAAACACTTGTACGTAATGTGACGGTGCGTTAAATAACAAAACACGGTGTTTGATATTTCAACTTGCTTTTTCTGTGAACATAATAAACATACCCAGGGTGGCTCCCTCAGCCTGGGTATGATGTATCATTGGGGATAATAAACTATATGAACATTGCTGAACTTGTTGTTATTCACGACAACCGCTATCCGCTATACTTGGATGAAATATTTACCCTCAGATGTCATATAGTGCCCTTACGCACTTCCAAAATTGTCCTTTTTCTACTACACCACGACTGCGCATGATCAGAATGATGTCATTTCTACGACCCAACCCCTCTAGTCGAAGCCACGAGTGCTTCAAATTGATACCTCGCCCGACCCATTCAGACCAATATTGGGCCATCTCGATCCCATAACGTCCCTTCCAATACCCTTTTCCCACAATGCTTTGTCTGCGTATGCGGGCCATAGCCTTACTTCCACGACACACCCATCTTGTCGGAGTTTACTCTACGAGTGCTTCAGTATGGCACCTCCCACGACCCAATCGGACCAATAGTGGTCTCTTAATGACTAAAAAAAACACTCCCACGCACGCCAAATGTTTCGCTACTACTGCCCAAATGCGCATGCGTAGCAAGATTTGACTACCAACAAACACAATACCATTCGTCGTATACATGCCAAGAGCTACAAGATGACATCCCATACGGTCCATTTGGACCACGGATGGTCCATCTCTACCCCAAACATCTTCCTTCACACCCCCAAAATGCCCACTTTGGCTATTACTCCTACTGATGACGTCACAGATGACGTTGACATCCTTTTAGGTCGCAGTCTACACCCGAAGAACTAAAAGAGGACACCTCACAGGACGCATTCGGACCAAGACTACTCCTACTGATGACGTCCCCAATGACGTCACAGATGACATGAACATCCCTCAAATCGTGGTCTCCACCCCGAAGGCTACAAGATGACACCTCCCGCGACACATTCGGACCAATAGTAGTCCATCTCTGCCCCAAGCACCTTCCTTGACACCCCCAAAATGGCTACTTTCGTCACCAATGACGCCACAGATGACATGAACATCCCTCAAATCGTGGTCTGCAACACGAGAACTACAAGATGACACCCCACACGACGCATTCGAACCAAGGATGGTCCATCTCTACCCCAAACACAGCCCCACGCACCCCCAAAATGCTTGCTTTCTGTACTACGGCCAGACTGCGCATGCGCAGAATATTGGAAACGGACGATACATTAGTCCAATCGCATGCTCCTCGACGAGAGCTTCAAAATAAGACCTCATATTCCGCTTTTTATATTTTCGGGACAAATCCCAATGTTACCTACTTCCATTATCCCTCCCTGTCTTTAGAGGGCAGCACTATCGATGCCGTGATGACGAAAGGGCATTCCAAACAGCAAGCGGGACCGCCATTTTGTTTCATTGCGCAAACTGGACAATAAACGTTCGACCCTGGGGTCGCACGGATGCTAGACTGGTCATAATAAAATCGTCCAACATCTATAGATTATTTTTATTACCATAAGTCTTCCTTCCCATGGTTTCATGCATTTTTTCGTGCCAATACGATTTTGGGGAAACATGTATGGAGACACTGAGGGTTCCCGGAAGCTCCGCGGAAGCTTCTCCCCACGACCGCATCACCGCCAGACCGCATCACCGCGGCAACCTCCCCACAGCGCATGCTCCATTTCGCAGGCTCCATTATACCATCCCTGCCACCAATAGCGGAAGTTGACCTTTACTACGTTGCGATGACGTATAGGGGAAACCAACCAACGCAAGGTTCAGTTTGAATCCAGCCGAACAACTCCTTTAGTGTTGCACATGAGCGAACTACTTTTCATATGCTCTGTCCAGATAAACAGGGAAGATTATCTCCAGATAATTCTTTTTAACGCTAGGTCAACAGAAGTATTGTGCAGACTTAATCGAAATGTTCGGTATACATCTATTTTACTATGTATGATGTCACTTCCGGCGATGTGCGCGAAGGCCCCGAATCCGGTCCAAAAATCTGACTGGTGGCTGGGGTGTTATTAGACCCCCAGCGAGGTGGTTGTCACCGCGGAGGAATACATGCCCTCAAAAGGCCATTTCCGGGTCACGTGACCGGAAGTACCGAAACTATAGTGAATTTTGCTGGGAGCTCTCTTGTGTTGGAGGTACAATTTGGTGAACCAAACCACGTGACCTGTGCACTTCCGGCGGCCATTGCGGCGCATGCGTACGGCCGGGCCGGTGCGCTGAAATCAGTACTACATGTATATACTACTTACCATGCTCTGGGTGACTTGTTTTTTAGACTTGTCATAGCATCACTCAATTTGCCATTGTTTGAGAATATAACACTGAGGTAGGTGTATTTAGAAACAATGTCAAAAAGTGTGCCGTTGTTTGTAAACCGAAAGTTAGAAAGTGTACATTTCATAGTACTTAGAATTTGAATAATATGACTTTTGTTTTGGGGACATTAACATCAAGCTTCCAGTCTTGACAGAAAGCGTTGAAGTTATCCAAATTATGTTGTAGACCGGTGTCTTTTGCAGAGATAAGAACTAGGTCATCAGCAAAGAGAAGATGGGATGCGCACTTATCGCCAATGGTTGGTGATAACCATATAGGTGTGGAGGTTATTCAAATTAAATAGCGTTGAACTGCAGACGCATCCTTGTGTTACACCCTTCACCGTAGAGTTATACTTACTCTTTAGAACACGAAACACCTTACCATTAAGAAGTTTATAAAATTAGCCTGTTCTCCAATCACTATCGAAGGCTTAGAGAAGTCAGAAAAGTGTAACGAAAGTGCGGAAATGCAAGCGACCCCTTGGGTTTCCCTTTAATAAATCACAGCTGATGTTTTCACATGTGCCTACAGTTGAAGACGGAAGTGGCATTGTGTTTACGTTTGCGGTTCACTTATCTGATTGAATTCAACACTGTAATTTTCCTAGAATGAAATATAATGATCCAGGAGACAGTCAATGCCTCGAAATCTCGGTGAAATTACCTCAAACGATCAGTTGAGACGGCGAAAGGGACAATGGTAAAGCTGGCTGCTTCACTGTTGATGACGTCAGTCAGGAATGCGGAAGTATTGAAGCGATATGCAAATGTAGGAGAGTGAACATTTGGGTCGTCATGAACAAAGGCTGAGATTTACCAGTTGAGTCCGCTATGAATTATGGTTTGTTCCTCCATAGCCATATTTTCCCAGCGAAGTCCAGATTAACTCGTGTCCCTCATCATTCTGAGATCAGCACAATGAACTTCTGAATACACGGACAACAGTACAAGTGAATTGTAAACACACCCACAGCGGTTCCCCTAGTGTGGATGTGCTATGATTGAGGGGATAATAAAAGGATTGACCTGTAATCTTTGATGTTGTTGTTGTTGTTGTTGTTGTTGTGGCTCTCTTTTTGGACTAACCAATCAGAATAGTACTTATCACGGACTACACCCATAGAGCTACGTATAGGTGCGCATGTGTGACATGGTCTATAAAACACGGCCCTCTGGCCCCCACACCCCCATTCCTACTGTTGCACAGCCATGACGGAGACCCATCCCTATGCGACTAGCATTTTACAGCCTGCGACCGTGGGTAATTCACTCAAGGGTTACAGAGCAGTGGTTCGGTCCATGTTTGGAGATGGTGACGACAACGAGGGGCGACGCCAGATCCTGAAAGAGTTCACAGAAGCAGTCCTCGACAGAGTGGACTCGATGGAGAGGTGTGCTATCACCCACCACTACTGGACTATGACAGCCATCCTTGATGCCCGGGCTATGGACCACGAGCGCTCATGCCGGAACCAGCGACGGCTCGTTGGTGGGCGTTAAGGCGTAAAGATAGGGAGTTAAGGCGTTGAGACGGGCGTTAAGGCGTAACGACGGGCGTTGACGGGCGTCACTGCATTTCGATGTATTGGTGGCGATTTCATGAAAATCAGAGCTTCTGAACTAGTTCACCAGGGCGTTGAGGCGTTAAGGTAAGCGTTGACGAGCGTTACTGTCTATAAAAGCAGGTGTATTCCGAAAACACGCACAGTCGACGTTCAACCGTCAACATGGCTTATACTTGCTCTGAGTGCGAACGCACGTTCACCAAGCGTTACGATATGATGCAACACGAGAAAAATATACATAGGATTGAAGATTCCGAGGCACAGGAAGCCGAAACAGTGACTGATGAGAGTCCATCAACTGATACCGAAACATAGATTGGTGAGAGTCTATCGACTGATACCGAAACAGAGATTGCTGAGATTCTATCTAGTGATTCGGAGAGCTTTGACCTCGAATAGTCAGCCTACGTCAGAAAGTGAGAAAGAACCTACCTTCAGGGATTGTATTGTGAGAGCAGCTATCAATACTCACGCTGCAGCGCTCGAGGACGCCGGACAGGATAACTTACAACAGGCATACACCCAAATGCGCCCCTGCATCAGGAAAACAGCCATGGCGATATATGAACAGTATACCTTACTGCCGCTTGAAAATGAAAGGCGACCCCACGCACAGGTCCATCATGAAGATCAAGCGTCACTTGGAAGAGGATATGGGGCTACCATCCACCGAGGCCCTGGAAAATGCGATCAGGATGCGCAAACAACTCTTTCAGGACATGCTGCCCGAACAATATCCTGACCTGCCCGACGATGCTTAGGTCACACCGAGCAAAGATAGAACTTTATCAAAGGACGGCTTCTGATTGGACAAGAGTTTTCTTGAATTGCAAACATACCCAACGCGGCTCCCCCATTGTGGGTATGATGTACTGGAGGGGATAATAAAATGATTGACCTGTCATTCTCGTTGTTGTTCTTCTTCTCTCTCCGGTCTAATCATGGCGTCAAGGCGTTGACGGGCGTCACTGCATTTCCAACGAATTAGTGACAATTCCATGAAAATCATAGCTTTTCGGCTAATTCACCAGAGCGTTGAAGCGTTGGCTTGGCGTTGCTACAAGATGCCACTTCACACGACGCAATCGGACCAAGGATGGCCCATTTCTACCCCAAACACCTTCCTTCACACCCCCAAACTGCCCTCTTTGGCTACTACTCTTAAACGACCTTATATGACCGCTCACTCACTCACTCACTCACTCACTCACGCACTTTGGGAGTTCATTTGGATCATTTTGGCCTCATCAGTCCACAGACCAAGTACATGTTTTGGTCTAGGTTAAGAGCGGACATTCCAGCACAAAATTTTGACGAGGAAGGTAGATGGCAATTTACAGGAGTTCGAGGTGCGGGTAAACACCAGGAAAACGGCGAGTGGAGACTTGTCCAACACCTTTAGTTTATGTTTATTACCATAAGTCTTCCTTCCCATGGTTTCAGATATTTTTGTTCGTACCAATACGGTTTCTCGCTGTATGTAGACACTGACCGTTCCCCAATGGCCATTTAACATGGATAAATAGGTGGTAATATTTTCGGGGACCCTGTGCAGTCTATTGATGCTTCGGCAAGGCAGATAAAGGCTATATATTGTCCCGGAGAGGGCCGGACATTGCCGATCCCAGAGGGGAAAAACCCGGATGTTGAAGAGTACTCGGATGTTCACGAATGTTCCACGGTCCCCGGATGCAAAAACCTGGATGTTGAAGAAGTCCCGCATGGATGTAAAAAAAACAGGGTACCCGGATTGTGACTGAGGAACGATGGGGGATTACAAGTATGTGAATATATGGTTGTGTGATTACCCGGATGGATGACGGAGGGACGACGTACTCCACTCACGGGACTAATTTCTGTCTGCGGAGGCTTTTTCCCGCGAACGCATCACCGCCAGTCCGCATCACCGCAGAGGAATACATCCCCCAAAGGTCACGTGACCGGAAGTGCCGGAATTAAAGTGACCTTGACCTCTCGTTTGAGCTAAAGCATTCTTTGCATAATAACCTTGCAACCCTCCCGACATAAAGTGGTTTGACCCGAGGTCAATTGTCAATCAGACTTTAGCGGTCTTTTATATACCCCGGTACTACTCACACAGTCGTGTGACTCGAAAATGAAATATCAATATTAGCAAATGCAAACTGTAAACAAATATTTACATAGGACCCCACCGAGCTGAATTTGACAACAGCAAACCCAACATAGAAACCGTTCAGTCATTCACACAAAACTGCAAAACAAATTTCTCAAAAATACAATATTGTCTTTTTGGTTGTCAATTTCGACTGAATGAGCGGGGCCAGTAAAATATAAGTGTGCGATTGTCCCATTGCCAATTTCAGTGGACGGAGCAACATAACAGTTGAGTCCAAACATTCATCAAACTCAGCTCGTGGAATTAACAGAGTTTTCAACCCCACTCCCCCCCCCCCATACATCTGATTGGAAATTCAGTCCGTAAACACAAATCATTTATTGGACGTGACATCACACCGTCCACAATTTATCTATCCCCTTGCAACATGTTGTATACTATAACAGTAGATCTACAAGGTCCACGTTATCTTCCCTGTCACATTGATGCATGCAGGCCTCCCAGCCACTTTTCAGGAATTTATATTATGGTTTTATGCCAATTTTGTGCAAATTCATGATTATTTTATGCTATTTTCAAGGGGTTTTTTTGTTCCTTTTCTATGCTTTTATCATCTATTTTTTATGATTTCTCATAAAAGTAGAGTCAAAGTGAATACGGTTTGTAGGTATGGCAGCAAAATGATGAATACATGTATTAGACACAACTCAGTCTTGGTTAGTAATTAAAAAATGTCATGTAGAAAAATAGCCCAATGGGCTCCAATACCCCTCGTTTATCAGTTATTGTCTTAACTCAGCAATCATGCATTTCATAATATGTATTTTTAGAAAACGACAATATCATGTAGGTTAGCAAAAATGTTGACTGTATTTATCTCATCTTGAAAATACATCTGACATGAGCAAATTCTTAGCTCTAAATATAGGCTACTCTTCCAAAAAGCTCATAATCAAATCAAGTAGTTTGATCTTAGAAATACAGATCAAGGTCAGTCATCTTCAACAATTTTGCTGGGAAAGAGGGGAAGAGGGGGTGGGGGAGATTTGGCTTAATGTCACACTCAAGGTTGTTTCACTCATACGGTGACAGTCAGTTTGGTTGGGGTCCAGGGATATGTGGTATAAATTCGGACAATGTAAATATAATCCTTCATGAAAGATTGTACTAAATAAAATCTGACCTGGATAAAATTGGTCAAGGTCAGTCATCTTCAGCACACCACTAGACCATCGCCAGATGTATACAGAGCATTAACTTTGAAAGTCTAGCTATCATTCTTCATGTTATATCTTTATAAACGGTATATGACCTTGAAAAAATAGGTCAAGAAAAGTCATCTTCAAGACACCTCTGGACCATCGCCAAATGTATACATAGTATTAATGTTATATCATGTTAAACAGTATTTGACCCTGAAAAAATAGGTCGAGGTCAGTGGTATTCAATAGACTCCAGGTCCAGCCATATGTGGTATAAATTTGGACAATGTAAATATAATCCTTCATGAAATATTGTACTAAATAGAATCTGACCTGGATAAGATAGGACAAGGTCAGTCATCTTCAGCCCACATCTAGACCATCGGCAGATGTATATATAGTATTAATTTGGAAAGCCTAGCTATATTTCTTCATGTTTTATCTTAATAAACAGTATTTGACCTTGAAAAAATAGGTAAAGGTCAGTTATCTCCAGGGATTCTCTGGACCATCGCTAGTTGTATACATATTATTAATTTGAAAAGCCTAGCTATATTTCTGCATGTTATATCTTAATAAACAGTATTTGACCTTGAAAAAATATGTCAAGGTCAGTCCTCTTCAGGGCACATCTGGATCATCGTCAGACGTATACGTAGTAGTAATTTGGAAAGCCTAGCTATATTTCTTCATCTTATATCATGATAAACAGTATTTGACCTTGAAAAAAATAGGACAAGTTCAGCCAACTGGGATAGGCTTCTAGTCAATCACCAGTTGCATATGTAATATGAATTTACAGATCCTAGCTTTAATCCTTCAAAAGATATAGCAAACATTATAATTTGACCTTGATAAATTAGGTCATGGTGGGTCATTTTCAATAGGCTTCTGATCCTTTACCAGATGTATTTGTGGTATGAATTTAAAATGCCTGACTGTAATCCTTCTTGAGATATCGTGTCCACAGACAGACAGACGGACAGACAGACAGACGGACAGGCAGACGACGCTGACGACGACAATATCCTTCGGCCAAAATTTGCCCGAGGGAGATATCTTTCATCAATGAACATTCAGGAAGCTCTCACCAAAGTTTGGTCAGGCCCGACTTGATAGATCTGCAGATATTCAGCGGACAAGAACATGTTAATGGGCATAGTTGACAGTGCAAAAGCTGAGCCATCAATAAATAATAAAAAAAAATAATTCAAAATCATGAAATCATCATAGTCATCTGAAAATCTAATCATTTCATCAGTCAACATTCAGGAAGCTCTCACCAAAGTTTGGTCGGGCCCGACTTCATAGATCTGCAGATATTCAGCGGACAAGAACATGTTGACGGACGGACGGACGGATAGACGTACGTACATGGTAACGACAAGACCCCGCAGCCCTATGGGCTGAGGGGTAAAAAATATGCCCAACTGAACCAATATCCAATTTAATATTTCAGAATATCAATATCATAGAAGATGAGTGACTGCATACCTAATCAGGAGTTTTCAAAGTTAATTCACCACCTAGCTGATGAGCTAAGCAGAGGAGAGGTAGATAGAATAAAACTCCTCCTCGCAGCAGACATGATAGAAAAACTCGGACAGAGAGAACTTCGAAATATACAGGCCATGGAAACAGCATCCCAGCTTTTATACGAGATGCTAACAGTGGGAATCATTACTAAAACGAACCTTGGATTTCTGGAATTCGTATTCCGCCAGATTCAACGGGATGATCTGTTAGAGTTAACAACCACCTATAAAGACATCTTGGAAATACCGATGGAAGTGGATTGATTGAGACAGTTCTCCACTATCAACATGATCAAGGTGAATTCAACAATCTGCCATACATGTACATGTTATTCCTGTTTGACACACAATATTTACGTTAGGGCCAGAGAATTACCGCCTGTTATGAGTGATTTCATTTCATTTTTCAAAATGGATGAGGCGTTCTTCTGTCTATTTCAATTCAAGACAATTTGTTCAGCTAACAGGCACTGTTCGGAGTTAGCCGTATAATGCGCAACCCCTGCATGTGCGCTTCCGCTGTCCTCATCATATGCTGACCCTGGCAGTGTGAAATGAAATTTATATCTGTGTCATTCAGAATGATGATTGAGGTGAGATGGGTCAATACAACAAAAATTAAATCACTCATAGCAGGGCTTAGACTGAAACATATCTTGTCAAAATTGAGACGACCATGAAGGGAAATTATTCAGTAATGATAATATATCACGGGATACTTTGCAACCTCATGGACATGCAAAATCCGCTTTTTCGAAGCGATAAATATCTCTAACCCCAGCCAAATAATAGGTCGAATATTAACCGTCATTTGCTTGAAGGGTTAGAGGAAGCTCGGACTACAAGGACACATGCTTTGTATAATGACGCCAGTGGCATTACAATCGTAAATGTTGCCTTGAACATGTTGAATGTAAAAAGAAGTCTATCTATTTAAGACCAAAAGTGAAGTTCTTGGAATTATTGTTTGTTCAATTTTTGTTCTGACTCGTCACTTTTTCTGTTTTCCTCTTATCAAGTCACACATTTTGTCTCCAATAGTTTTGTATATCGATATGCAGTAACTGTTAGTACCCACATCTGATATCACAATACAACCTATTCAACTGTAGGTCTGTGACTTATAAACTCTATTCTATATTACAGATACTAGATACTTTCTAGAAGTCAGACTGGAGCTGAATGATTATCCTGATTGGGAAACCTGGAAAATGAAAAAAAGAGTAATTTATCAAAACACAGTTTTATGATGACGTGGATGATACATGCTGTGCAGTTGCATATACATGATACACATTTATGCATTCTTTAACATGTTCAGAAAAAAAACACATGTACATGTGTACAGTGACATTGATGATTTGTGTATATCGTGCGAATTTCAAACACATCATAAATTTGTTTTTAAATATTGAAAATTTAATATGTTATACATTTTTGTATACACAGAGAGAGAAGTGATATATTTTGATATAGATTTTTTTTTGGTTCTTAGATCTTATCAGTCTTCCTGTCATTGAAATGAGAAAACCTGATTGTTTCTCAGATAATGAGTGTAAGACTGCTTTACGTAGTACTACTTTGCCAAGTTCCAGACATGCTAAATTGTGTTATTGTGTTAGCGCGCTGGTAAATAATAATCCATTCTCAAGTTTGTAACCTCCTTCTCAAACTACATTGGGCTGAAAAATGTGGCACACATGCACATTAGTATTCATCGATTTTTATTGACACAGGAAGCATGTATGATATCTGAAGACTAGAAAGATGGAAATGCATCCTCAAAGCAGGATGAGGGAAAAATGAATGTATAGAAGAGTGTCAATGCGGGTTTAGGGAAGAATGTAATTCTATTCTAGTGTCAAAGTGGAGCTAGGCAGGAGTGTATCTTATGGAAGAATGAACAAGTTACTCAACTTGACAAGACCACACAGTAAAACATGTTGTTCATCTGCGGCTAGCCCACTTTTATTTAGTAACGGACAGTGCTGATTGGCTGTGAGCCAAGTGCGCAAAAAGCTGCATGCTTTGTTCTAAGCCCAATGCAATCAGGGGTTATATCTAACAGTAGGTGTATACAATCTGATGCCAT
>JAVTVY010003312.1:0-32628 GCA_036873755.1 Hanleya hanleyi | reverse complement strand
CCTGGGTATGATGTAACATTGGGGATAATAAACTGTATGAACCTTGCTGAACTTGTTGTTGTTCACATCACCCCATTGACTTGATAGGCAGATCCCAATAAGCCCGGGGACCGATATTAGCCCTTTTGGCTAGAGGTGATAGGGGGTTTTCCCCTAGTTTAGAACTGATTGTGCTAAAAATAGATCAACAGATAGCTTGCTATAAAAAGGAAACGGCCTGGCCGTTTCATCAGACACTCTGTCAACCACCAAGATGTTCGCTTGTACTACGTGCTCGAAATCATTCACTCGCAGGCACGACTTGCGCCGCCATGAGGCTACCAAGCACGATGGAACCGCCCGGTATAGCTGTACGATATGTAGGCCTACACTGTCGTTTCATCGCCCAGATCATTTACAGCGCAATGAACGTTCAATTCATGGGCCATCCAAGCGTCGATGCGAAGAATGTGGTCAACTCTTCAAATGACCCAGTCAGTTAAAACGGCATGAGCGTTTGATTCATGGTGCATCGCCACGGCATGAGGGACAACTTTCCACTAAAGAGGTACCCAGGAGGGACAGATGCACTGAAGATGAACCCGGGGAGGAGAATGCCACTGATGATGCGATCACGGAGAGCCTGCCTATACCCACAGCTCAGAAGAGCCTAGATATCCAGCCGGTCCCTAGCATCACTGTTTCCAGTAATACACCTGACAACAACGAACATTTTCTGGAAGATGCGGTGGATGTTCCCAGCGATCTCTTACCCGAAGATCATCCAGTGAGTGAGATGTATCGACGCCATTGGTCCATGATCCGACACTGCTTCCACCGTCATCGCCCTATATTGGACTTGTACAATTTCCGACTGACCGACCTCGCCCGTCTACGCAGCTACGTGGAAGCCATCTTCAATGACCAACCTACGTCCTTCACATTAAATGTAGCATTTGGGTACATCTTATGCCATAAGATGACGCGTGAATTGTGCTATTTCTATTCCAGTGCCATCAACCCAGTGTACGACCATCCTTTCACAATCACCAATCGGGCGTCGCTAGAGACGATGCTGACCCAACTGGACACTGTGGATCCCTTAGAATGGGGCTATGAACAGCGTACCAACACCAAGTGGATAGTGGAGAGGGTCACCAATGTTACGTTCTTCGTGGTTAAACTGACCCACCACCCCCATCGGATGAAAGTATTCACCCATGCACTGATAGATACTCAGAATGCGCAAACAACTATCTGAGGATATGTTTCCTCAACGGTATCCTGGCCTGTCCGATGACGATTAGAACAAACGGTTCAGAGCGAACATGGCCGAAGATGGAACTTTCTGAAATGGCGACTTCTGATTGGACAAGAGTAGCCGAGAATACATCTAACGGACAGGAACGAATATGACAGATGCAAATGGTGGCCTCTGATTGGACAAGAATATTCTTGAATTGTAAATATACCCAACGCGGCTCCCCCAACGTGGGTATGATGTAACATTGGGGAGAATAAACTATATGAAAAAAAACTTCTTGTTGTTGTTGTTCTCTTATGTGTGATCATTGTTGTTGTTGCTGTTGTTGTTCTCTGTCCGGTCTATATCATGGTGTTAATGTGTAACGACGGGCGTCGACTGGCGTCACTGCATTTCGAAGAATTAGTGACAATTCCATGGAATATCAGAGCTTCTGAGCTATTTCACCTGGGCGTTGATGCATTAAGAATGGCGTTGGTGGGCGTTGCTACAAGATGACATCTCACACGACGCATTCGCACCGCGGATGGTCCATCTCTACACCAAATACCATCCTTCACTGCCCCAAAATGCTCACTTTCGCTACTACTCGTACTGATGACGTCACCAATGACGTCACAGATGCTGTGGATATCCCTCAACGCGGAATGTACACCCCGAGAGCTACAACATGACACCTCTCAGGACGCATTCGGACCAAGAATGGTTCCTCTCTACTCCGAATACCTTCCTTCACTGCCTCAAAATGTCCACTTTCGCTACTACTCCTACTGTTGACGTCAAAAATGACGTCACAGATGCTTCGGACATGCCTCAACTCGGAATGTACACCTCGAGAGCTACAAAATGACACCTCACACGACGCATTCGGACTAAGGATAGTCCCTATCTACACCAAACTCACCCCCACGCACCCACAAAATGTCCACTTTCGCTACTACTCGTACCGATGACGTCATCAATGACGTCACAGATGACGCGGACATCCCTCAAATCGGAATGTACACCCCGAGAACTACAAGATGACACCTTCCAGGACGCATTCGAACCGTGAATAGCCCATCTCGACCCCAAATACCTTCATGTACTGCCCGAAAATGGCCACTTTCGCTACTACTCGTACCGATGACGTCACCGATGACATCACAGATGACGCGAACATCCCTCAAATCGGAGTGTACACCCCGAGAACTACAAGATGACACCTTTCAGGACGCATTCGAACCGTGATTAGCCCATCTCGACCCCAAATAACTTCCTTCGCTGCTCCAAAATGGCCACTTTACTTACTACAACCAACTGCGCATGCGCAGATTAACGCGACATGCATTCAAAAACACACCATTCTGACTCTACCCCACACAAGCTTCACTTTGACACCTCACACGACCCATTCGAACCGTGATTAGCTCATCTCTAACCCAAACACACCCCTACATAGCACCCAAAATGCCTGTTTTCTATACTACGGCCAGACTGCGCATGCGCAGACTATTGAACACGGACGAACCATTAGTGTAGTCAAGTGCTCCTCCACGAGAGCTTCAAAATAAGACCTCAGTCGACCCCATTGGACCATTAGGGACTCACCTAGACTCCAACATGTCCACCCCGTATGGGCCTATACACCCATAGCCATGCAGTATAGGCCTATGGGCCTACCCAGGCCTCGGTGACTTTTTTCAAAAATTTCACCGATTCGCACGGGGACACTTCCTATCATGTTCTAAATGACGAGACGAGTAAAACGAGACCCCACAACCCTACCGCAAATGTATAGAAGTACGTTTCCCAGGGGAACAAACATTGATCCTATACCCTCAGTATGGGTCTATATGGGGCTCGGTGATTTTTTTCAAAAATTTCACCGATTCGCACGGGGACACTTCCTATCATGTTCTAAATGACGAGACGAGTAAAACGAGACCCCACAACCCTACCGCAAATGCATAGAAGTACGTTTCCCAGGGGGACAAACATCGGTCCTATACCCTCAGTATGGGACTATATGAGGCTATATCGTACTTTTTCAAAAATTTCACCGATTCGCACGGGGACACTTCCTATCATGTTCTAAATGACGAGACGAGTAAAACGAGACCCCACAACCCTACCGCAAATGTATAGAAGTACGTTTCCCAGGATGGTGCTATACCTCCCATATCCCATATAGGCATTTTCCCGTAATTTAGGATAAAGTCCGTATTCCGTATTTTTTCAGGAAAATTTTTACATACACCCACCCTGGAACTAGGGGGAGATAACTCTATTGATAGACAAGCCCCGTTAAGCCCGGCGACCTATATACCCCTCATACCCCATATAGGCATTTTCCCAGGTTTTTCGATAAAGTCCGTTTTCCGTTTTTTTTTTTCAGGAAAAATTTTACATGCACCCACACATGACTGGATGCCCCTTCACATAGGCTTCACATGGATACCTCATAGAACTCCATCGGCCCATTAGTGGCTCCCCTAGCACCCAAAACGTCTATTTCCATACCCTTGGGCCACCGCGCATGCGCAGAAGGCCGATATGTCAACCCCACACCCAGTCCATTAGATGCCCATTCATGAATGCTTCACTTTGATACCTCACTCGACCCCATCGGTCCACTAGGGGCTCCCCTAGTTCCAAAACGTCTATTTCCATACCCTTGGGCCACCGCGCATGCGCAGAAGGCCGATATGTCAACCCCACACCCAGTCCATTAGATGCCCCTTCATGAATGCTTCACTTTGATACCTCACTCGACCCCATCGGTCCACTAGGGGCTCCCCTAGTTCCAAAAAGGCTATTTTCATACCCTTCGGCCACCGCGCATGCGCAGAAGGCCGATATGTCAACCCCTCACCCAGCCCATTAGATGCCCCTTCACATAATGCTTCACTTTGATACCTCACTCGACCCCATCGGTCCACTAGGGGCTCCCCTAGTTCCAAAAAGGCTATTTTCATACCCTTCGGCCACCGCGCATGCGCAGAAGGCCGATATGTCAACCCCTCACCCAGCCCATTAGATGCCCCTTCATGAATGCTTCACTTTGATACCTCACTCGACCCCATCGGTCCACTAGGGGCTCCCCTAGTTCCAAAAAGGCTATTTTCATACCCTTCGGCCACCGCGCATGCGCAGAAGGCCGATATGTCAACCCCTCACCCAGCCCATTAGATGCCCCTTCACATAAGCTTCACTTTGATACCTCACTCGACCCCATCGGTCCACTAGGGGCTCCCCTAGTTCCAAAAAGGCTATTTTCATACCCTTCGGCCATCGCGCATGCGCGGAAGGCCGATATGTCAACCCCACACCCAGCCCATTAGATGCCCCTTCACCTAAGCTTCACTTTGATACCTCACTCGATCCAATCGGTCCACTAGCGGTCCCTACAGATTGCCGAACACTTCCACGAAAACCCACGGGTTTGGGACTACTTTCGGTCCGCGGAGGCAGACCGCATCACCGCCAGACCGCATCACCGCGGAGAAATACATGCCCCCAAGGTGACGCCCCATTCACCCAGACCGGAAGTGACGTCATACCTGCGCACAACACTCCTGCGCACACCGCCCCAATACCGCCACAATACCGCCACATTTTTTTTTCTGCGCATGCGCAGTGAGGCGCTATTAAGCTTATTTGCTCGCTACATACTACTGTTGTGATATGGGTATTCAGCCCGTCTGGAGATATGGGAATATTTAGTTCATGGTTACATACAGGAAAATGTGTTCATATTCGTAATTTCCCAATTTGACACAGTTTAAATGTTTTACTTCGAGTTTCGCGTATATCAATCGACAAAAAAATCAAACACCCGTTGTTGTATGTAGTTCGTGTGGGCGTGAAATTCTTTCAAGGTCACGCCTTGGAGGCGCGTTTCAAACATCAGTTGTGAAACACTTCTCAATATTTTCGGCCCGAGATAGCTCCCCGATTTGCATTTGACAGTTATATTTCCATTCTCAAGCGCTGGAGTGCTGACGAATGATGACGATAAACATTTTGGTTATAAAATGTCTCCAATATCTCGAAACACTCCCCTGAACACCAAATGTCATGATATGGGTCGAAAATTGATATTTTGCCTTTTGCCATAGAAACGAGAAATTGACATTATATGAGAGTGTGCAATTCAATCCCAATTAGGCAGTTCATTTGCGATAAATTATCTCAACCACTGAGTAATTAACCACGAATTGCATGGTGATATGAAATTTTACGCCTTTTCTCTGATTTTTCATCACTGAATTCACCTTTTCGTTGATCAATTAATGTCCCTTTTCGTGTCCGTATCTGGATTAAACAACACACAGGCTGTCCCACACTCTAGGGTATTAGTAGACGACGAAAACAATGCGATTGGCTAAAAGAAATATAATGTTGATACATTTATCGATATTCAAGCCTATGGTAAATTTCAATCATTTATTTAGAGAGGTCACATACAATATTTTCCGTATCATCGTTGATCTTGGCGGTTGGCCATTACATTAATATAATCAGAGGTACCATATAAGAAGATGCGCTGACTGAAATTACAAAAAAGTGGCTTTTCCTTTATCAGCTCTTCCTATATAATAAAGCTCGTGGGTTTGTCGCTTCCATCGCCCTTGCAGTGGTTGTGTCCAAGGAAAGGGATGGATCATTTGATATGTATGATACTCGAATTTCTGTACCTTTTCAGGACGCCCGCTTCTGTCTTTTCAGAACAAATGCCATTTTGAAACGGCTGGAACGTCACAAACTGGAGTATATTCTGCAAGGGGGAACGGGGAGGGGGTTGATGTAAAAAATATAGCATTTCCCATAACGTATATCATTATCAGTATTCTTTCAATATTTATATATACAACCTGCATATTTGCCAAAATAAAATAACATTCTTGTGCAAAAGCTACACACTTTGTAACGGATCATTTTAGCGTTCCATTTCAGATTACCGCTTCTCTTATTCACTTGAGTATCCCAACAAGCCACATCTCGTTCAATTTTTTCGTTCACTTTTAAATATCAAATTCGCGAAAGAAAATGAAAAGAAAAAAACGCAGCTATACGCAAGTAGAACCAAATTCTATGACAGACACGGATTGCAGACTGTATTTTTCGGAGGCTAGTTTATGTATATGTGTATAAACCATTTGATATCGCGCTATTTACAGTCGATATATTTATTGATCCCTATGCTGAAGACATCATTCTTCACCGCATGGATAAATCAGATGTTCCAGGAATTTAAGTTACGACTCCTAACTGTAGAGTCCTTCTAACCATACCGATTTTAAGGGTCTTTTTAATGATTTCATGGCGTTACATTTCGTAGCTTGTGTTTAATTCCGCTTAACCCGGGGCTAGTGGCCGTATGAACCTATGTACTTCAAGATCCCCAAGGTGCTCATATGAACAGTCACAATCAAAGCGTGACTGAGATACATCATTCTCTAGATGACGAATTTACAACAAATATATTGGATTCAAAATACTAATCAGCTATACGTATTTGATATTTCTGGAACATCATGATGTCTTGCCGCCATCATTGAAAACTGTTGACCGATTCTCTCTTGCAGGAAACTAGTCTATGTTTATATATACCATGATTGTCTTTTTGAATTTGCTGCTAATACTGTTATATGGAATAGATCCTTGGATTATGGACGCGGATATTCTTTAATGGACCACAGCTGAATTATGAAGGTCGATACTTCATGTAGGAACTATTGTCTGGGTTTTTGTGTCGCTGAGAAGGCACAGGTATAGACACATTGTTGTCCCCAGACTTGGCTATTGTATGCATAAACTCGCGATTCTTCTGGTGGATGTTTCGTCCCCGAGGCCCGCCCCCTGTACAGACATTTTGGTCTTTGATATATGTTGGCATTGTGGGAAGTTGATGCTGGGTCGACATCGGGCCTTACAGACTAGTCTTTTGTGTTAAATGCCGTCATTTTCATCTGACGACGATACAGCTCACCAATCCCCAGTGTATGAGTTGTCACAGCGACACAGCTCACCAATTACCAATATACGAGTTGTCAGAGCATTTCCACCATAGCTCTCTAGATTTGTATCTAATACCGTTTATGCCGGTGCTAGGGGCCGTGTCGTCATGTCATCCAAGTTGCCACTTGAACAGGTACAATAAAAGCGTACCTGAGATACAACACATATCACAAATCGTTGCATTCTTGGTATGTGCTTTAGAATAGATTAACCGGAAGACTATGCTGTGAAGTCATGTGACTCTGTCAGTATGTCGGCACCTCTTCCCACTTCCCTTATATGCGTTGTAATATTTACCTGTATATGACGACATTCTGCTGGTGGACGTTTCGTTCCCGAGGCCTGCCCCCTGTACAGACCTTTTGGTCTTTGATATATGTTAGCATTGTGGGAAGTTGATGCTGGGTCGACATCGGGCCTTACAGACTAGTCTTTTGTGTTAAATGCCGTCAGTTTTATCTGACGACGATACAGCTCACCAATCCCCAGTGTACGAGTTGTCACAGCGAGAAAGCTCACCAATTACCAATATACGAGTTGTCAGAGCATTTCCATCATAGCTCTCTAGATTTGTATCTAATTTCGCTTGTGTCGGTGCTAGGGGCCGTGTTCCAAGTTCCCACATGAACAGGTACAATAAAAGCACACCTGAGATACAACACATATCACGAATCGTTAGATTCTTGGTATGTGCTTTAGAATAGGTTACCCAGAAGACTATGCTGTGAAGTCATGTGACTCTGTCAGTATGTCGGCACCTCTTCCCACTTCCCTTATATGCGTTGTAATTACATGAAGTATGAACCATTATGAATGTCGGACCAGACGCTTGTAATTTCAGATATGCCGGATAATCTGGTTAAAACAGTTTAACATCATCATGTTTTTGCGTCACCACGTCGCTGACGTCTATTTGACAACAACTCAAAATCAGTGACGCCATAGGCGTCGAAGGTTTCGGCGAGAAGAGTGGCAATGATATAAAGGAAACTACAGATACGAAGATACCCATTCAATTCAATTTCGAAAAATCGAGTAAAACATGCGAGATGATCAGCTTTTTTTTTATCCTAAAATACTGCGGTGTTAGAATGTCGGTCGGTTTCCCGCATTTATCTCGCTTGTGATTGCGCTTCCACTGAGGGAATTCTAGTCGATACAGTTACAAAATAAAGCTGTGGTGTCTACCGAACTCTCCGATGCACGTCAGGCTGTTGGTGTAAAATACGACCACGGTAGTGTCTTCATAAACAACCATCAGTATCATATGTAAGTGTTCTAACATCCAAAGAGTTCTCTCCCTTGGTTTAGACACCTGATACTATGGGAGTGCAATCTATTCCGTAGTCTACACTCGGTTATTGGCGTTCTCTAAATTTGAGCGATGGACTGTTACAAAATAATAAAAAAATAATAGCTTAACCAATATTGAAAAAAATAAATAAGGAGTTACGCAAGCAATATCAGGGAAAGGGGGGGGTATACTGATGATAGTGAAATTGATACGGTAAAAACATAGATTCAACCTTGGGAAATGGCTCTCATTGTGAGGAAAGTCGTTTGATAGTTCTTTTGTCCATTTCATAACCCAACACATTCACGAAAATCAGATTTGTATGTACTCAGGTTCCGGCATACCCTGGCAAATTGTGTCAAATGCAACAGAAGATTGGTCCTGTTGAAAGTCTACAGGAATGTATTTCACTATTCGAAGTTTTTCCTTCATAAACGGTGCATGATGAAAGCTAACGAATTAACAAGTCTATACCACCAATCCATAGCCTGTGTTAAATTTTCCATCTGTCATCTTGCAAAGCACTATTCGATGGGCCTGATACTTCGAGTTAACGTGTCCAGAACTCCGGATAGAAAAGAAAATGACAAGTGTTGATATTTTCAACGACCATTGAAACATGGTCTGTCAGAACAGATTTCATTGTTAATTTCAAATCTCCAAAGCCATAACTGAGTCGGTTTATATGATGAATCACCAGGGGCGAAAGTTATCAAATATGGCACTGAACTACTCTGAGATTATTCAGTCATATACGTATTTTATTCCCATGAAATCATGAAAATAATTCACCAAAGTAACGGGAATAGTGAAAGTATCGTCTATGGGGTGTCAGCTAATTTGCCAGAAAGAACTGTCAAAGCTGTCAGCTGTAAATGTGCCCAGTATATGAGATCGCCCAGGCGCCTGACGGACGGGTTAAAGATAGAAACTCACGATTTGCGCATTATGAGTAATATTTTGCATGGATTTTCGGCAAATTTTCCATGGATGTTCGGCAGGTTTCTAACATGTACCGTAGGATTCTGGACCTGATGACATCATCGATCGAAAAATGTCCAATCCACGTATTCACTACTGTCTACAGCATTTAGGTTCCTATATCTTTGTACATGGCATGTCACCGCATATTCATGCAACTCGAGTTGGTTATAATTGTTTGACGATTGCATGTTCAGGGCCGGTGTGATGAAAAAGAATGTCCTGATGATTAGTTTCCCGTTTCATATCCTGTTCTATTTGAACCAAGAATGGACACTTGTTCCCAATGCGGAGAAAAGTGCCCTAGGATTAGAAGATAGGGGCCGGACAATCTAAGCCAGCGGACATTCTTAGCCTCCACATCGGCTAAGCTTTTGGGTTTCACTTGGGACATCGAACCCTTTTACCCTTCACCTGTACTGCACAGTATAGTTTTCACAGAGGTAGCGAAGTTCTCGTACACCCCCAGAAGACGGACAATCCTCATGTTTTAGTAAATAACTGAGTAGTTTCCTCTGCATTCCTTGAACCAGAGTTGTGCTTTTCATTCTCGTCATCTGGGCATGCTATAGTCATTGCCGTCTTGCTCACAAACTTTACCCTCCCGCCATATCCGAGGCTCTGTACATCGCTTCAATCGCTGAAATGAGCAAGATTGGCGAAAGTCAAAACATGGTTCACTGAAGTTTGAAAAGTAGCTCCCAACGATGTCCACAAGACAACGTTATTTTCTTAATCGTCAAGTTGTCACTGACCAGTCGTAGTCTATATTATCTCATTCACGCTTCGACTGTGTGTGTTCACATTAAAATATTGCTGCTCTTGCACGGCGTGTAACCGGCTTGGTATTAACCCTATCCGGTCTGGGTGATTTGGGGTGCACCGCAGCCGTGGGGGGGGGGGACGGAAAGTGCCCCTAGATATTTTCGCTATCACGGTTTAGCAGCATACCGCATGAACTAGTATTGGAAGCTATTATAGATCCACCAACATGACGAGGTCATGGAATCCAGATGTAATAGGCATTTCCAACTAAACAGCATTGAATTTTAACAACATGTAGATTTTGCAAATTCTTGGCACAGCAAAAGCAACCAAAATGATCCAATTGTATGTTACAATGACTAGCCTATGTCCAAGAAACAAATATTTGAAACTGTGGGTAACAAGTATTGCCCACGTGAACATATAGCACTCAGAAACGTCTGGCGCAGATATTTGGACAAATGTTTTCTTTGATGAAAGAACCCTAAAGATGTACAAAATGTCTACCATATTCTGCAAACGACACAACCAACTATCAAATTCATCGTGGAAAGCAGCGGTAATAGCTTACCATTTCTCAACAATTTCATACCTATGAAGAAAACAAACTAATAGCCCATTTCTATCGTAGCAAGCGTCAGATCCGACATTCAATATTCAGCCGTTGTCTATAGAAGAAATTCCGCGTCAATAATCGAAAGACCTATCTCTAATGACAGTAGCAATTTGCAAATGTAGTGAAAAATAAATTAAAAACACAAGATGGCTTCTTACGGGAGGGAAGCGATCAACAGTTTTAATATGGACTAGGTCTTTGGATTATGGACGCGGATATTCTTGAATGGACGACGGTTGAATTATGAATGACGGACCAGGCGCTTGTAATTCAATGATGTTGGCAAGCCATTCTAGATTATATCCTGAATTTTAAAGCAATCATGCCAGGCATATGAAGATCCATATTCCATATAACCTTTTCCGTCGGATTCGGACCATTGTGGGAGAACCGAATTTAAGGGAACAAGCAGCCAGAGGATGCTAGGTCCCCCGCCGAAATGGCAGCAATATTTTTTAGCATTGTTGGTCTTAGGGGATATACATGAGGGAGGCAACTGCTGCTTCATAGGCGTTAGATGTGGAAGGGTCTTTCTGCCTTCCCAAGTTTTAAGATCAACTCAGAACGATTGACTGAAAGTTGATTGCTTCTGTGATATAGTTTCCATGCAGTGAAGCACCGAGAAGCATCCCCAAGTGACATCTCAAGGCATTATCTGCAAACCAAATTTGACGAGAAGCTGAAGGCATCAACCTGTTGCCCGGAAACCAAATTTTAAATTGCCACCAGTCATGCCAGTTGTCGCCACCTGTAGGTGCAAGTGAGCGAAATGCAATCCCAAGCATCATCTCATGGCATGGTAGCCCACATGTATTAGCCTATAGTATCTTCTACAGGGGGCTAATGATCGGCTGATGCAGCAACAACAACATTTTCCCAGTTAGACGGCAGATTGGAAAACGAGGCCGCGCTATGTCATCAGTCAACTGAGACAGTCACGTGGTTGTGTATGAAGATTGGGGTGGGTCTTATCTAATAGTGATCCAATGAAAATGCTCGTATTAGTTTAAAATGGCGGGGTCAAATGACCAATCACTGAACGGGAGACAGCTGGAACAGTATGTTGACACTGTCTGTTAATACAGGGGTGTTGGAAGCAAATTCAAAGTGGTTCGGCCACTATCATTGCACTTTAGGCGAGGATCCAGGGGCCGAGGCCTCAGATGCTCCTGGGGTCTAGATCGCCGAAGAAGCGTTCTGAGCGATTTCTGGCGTCAATCAAAATCACTCTGCATTGAAGTATATTTTTAGTTCTTTCCTAACCCTTTTACCATTGAAAACGCAATCGATGGTGGTTTTCTGCGATGCTGAATTACAAAAAATTGTGTATAGTATAGTACTGTATCCTAGGCACATCGTGTAGAAGTAACCGAGACGATGCGTCGATAATGTATACCAAATTTTACATTGAGCATTTGAACAGTGTCAGAGATAGAGATCATTAATGATTTTACATAAATTAAAGATGGTTGCCCATCCTTCCCGTCACTCAGAGGAACTAATGTGGTTATTCATTAATGCAAGTCTCTTCATATATCGATGCTGTAAATCAAGTTTCGTATAGAACATTTGAATGGTATCAGAGATAAACATCATTAAAGATTCTGAATAAATTAAAGATGGCCGCCAAGATTTCCGCCCAATCAGAGAAACCAGATCCGTCATTCATCGTAAGTCTCTTGATGCATCAATGATGTATACCAAATTTTCCACTGAGCACTCCAACGGAATCAGAGATAGATCATTAATGATTTTGCCTAAATTAAAGATGGCCACCAAAGGTTTTCAGTCAATCAGGTCCCGATTGAAAGTATCTGGATGTATTGATGATACATACCTACCTTCATATAAAACAATTGAATGGTAACCGAGATATGTATGCTATCATTATCGATTTCGCATGAATTAAAGATGGCATCCAGGGTTCCCAGCTAATCAGAAAAGCCTGTTTGGTAATTCGTTGAAAGTTGCTTGATGTATCGATGATGTATATCAAATTTCGTATTGAACAGTTGAATGGTTTCCGAGATATGGATCATTATCCATTTTGCATGAAATTAAAGCTGGCTGCTAAGGTACCAATCAGGTCCCAATTTTATAGGCTTCTAGTCCTTGACTAGGCAAATAAGCATACCAAATTTGGAATTCATCAGCGAAACAGTTTTCCGGCTATCTCGTTCACGAACGGACGTACGGACAGACGGACGTACAAGATGATGACAATACCCCATGGCCAAAAATGGCCGAGGGGTAAAAACATGGGTCTGTGCCTGATAAATTTTAAGCCTTTCGGGGTTGCAACTCATTCATAGAAAGCTCCCTGTACATGAACAACTGCACTGACATCATCTGTCAGTCTGTAGACCAGCAAGGTTGAATTCAGTTCAATTCAGGAAATTGATCATATATGCACAGTGTGCACCCAAACATTAGGAACACAGTTGTAATTAATATAGTAATATACGTGTGTAGACAAATGATTGGTGCAGAAGCTTCAGGGTAAATCCTATGATGTGCAATACAATTATTTGTTAGCAAAATTGAAGGAAATGTTGTCCTTCGTTTAAGATGACACGAAATTCAAAAATCAGGGATTCAGTACTGCGGGGATTTCCCCGCCAGTTATTTCACATTATACTTCTGAAATAAAATATGGTTCATGCAAAAGCTTTAGGGTAAATCATATGATGTGGAATAGAATGATTTCATATAGCAAAATTGAAGGCCCATTTTGACTGGAACGGACAAGAAGAAGAGAAACTCAGTGGTGCCACCTTCAGGCAGATGTTGCTGAAATGCAATACGGACTGGCGTCCTGTTGCAAGGAATGCGTATTCCAAATTTCGGAATAGCCCAACACAGCATTAGGAAGTTATCGCTTTGAACAGATGTACACGGAAAAAAAATCTATTTTGACCCAGTGGCGCCACCTTCAGGCCGATGTTGGTGAAATGCAATACGGACTGACCTCTTGTCGCAAGGAATGCGAATGCAGAATTTCGGAAGAATCCAACAGAGCATTGGGAAGTTATCGCTTCGAACAGACATGCACGGACGTACACGAACATCCACGGACTCAAAGAAGCAAGAACCAGTGGCGCTACCTTCAGGCAGATGTTGCTGAAATGTAATACGGACTGGCGTCTTGTCACAAGGAATGCGTATTCTAATTTTGGAAGAATCCAACAAAACTTTAGGAAGTTATCGCTTCGAACAGACATGCACGGACGTACACGGACATCCACGGATGCAAAGAAGCAAGAACTAGTGGCGCCACCTTCAGGCAGATGTTGCTGAAATGCAATACTGACTGGCCTCTTGTCGCAAGGAATGCGAATGCTGAATTTCGGAAGAATCCAGCAAAGCGTTAGAAAGTTATCGCTTCGAACAGACATGCACGGACGTACACGAACATCCACGGACACAAAGAAGTAAGAACCAGTGGCGCCACCTTTAGGCAGATGTTGCTGAGATGTAATACAGACTGGCATCTTGTCGCAAGGTATGCATATTCCGAATTTCGGAAGAATCCAACAAAGCATTAGGAAGTTATCACTTCGAACAGACGTACACGGACATTCACGGATACGAAGAAGCAAGAACTAGTGGCGCCACCTACAAGCAGATGTTGCTGAAATGCAATACGGACTGGTGTCTTGTCGCAAGGAATGCATATTCCGAATTTCGGAAGAATCCAACTAAGCGTTAGGAAGTTATCGCTTCGAACAGACATGGACGGACACACGGACATCCACATACGCAAAGAAGCAAGAACTAGCGGCGCCACCTTCAGGCAGATGTTGCTGAAATGCAATACGGACTGGCGTCTTGCCGCAAGGAATGCATATTCCGAATTTCGGAAGAATCCAACTAAGCGTTAGGAAGTTATCGCTTCGAACAGACATGGACGGACACACGGACATCCACATATGCAAAGAAGCAAGAACTAGCGGCGCCACCTTCAGGCAGATGTTGCTGAAATGCAATACGGACTGGCGTCTTGCCGCAAGGAATGCATATTCCGAATTTCGGAAGAATCCAACAAAGCGTTAGGAAGTTATCGCTTCGAACAGACATGGACGGACACACGGACATCCACGGACACAAAGAAGCAAGAACCATTTTAAAGTCCCCGGCCGCGTTGCGGCGGGGGACAAAAATGCTAATGAACTTTCGAAAGAGATTATCAAGACGAATTAAGATGTGAAAATGGTTAAAACCATAAGACGCTCCTATTCTAAAGCAGCTCTTACCCCTAACTGGCCTGAATTTTTTCTCTCTATCTCCGGAAAGACACAAAATTGAGATCGGTGACTGTAGATTTCATATTGCGATAATTTTGAGCCTATTTGCTTACCTCTCTGAGCAGAGAATCATGGGTAAATTCAAGATGGTGGGCATGATGGTGTGACTAAAACTATTTATTTCACATCGGATAATAGATAATGCAAAAAGAAAAGAAAAACTTAAAAAAATATGACGTTACGATGAGATCTTCAGTTCGGTCAAGTACGTTTTACTGTCCGAGCACCGATTAATCATTTCCGCCGAGTCAAAATTTTTCCAGAAAGATCTAAAAAGCGACTTTTGGTCAATTTAAACAGATCTGATATATATTTTTTTTCTTTCGTCTCGTGACTAGGAGAGCTGTCGGTTTAAACGCGTATAAGCTCAGATAAGGCTACGGTCTATGTGTACGAAAGGCTAAGCGTCTCACCGAAATAGACAAAATGCTGAGTTATTACCTGGATGAATGATCCTTCTTCTTTCCATAGTTTGTAGATCATAAGCACTGGAATAGGCAGAGATGAACTTAGAGCCAACATCCAGCCAAAAACGTTCGTCCATTCCGGATATCGATAAGAGCCGTATTTTGGTGATCGGAACGTGACCATAGCGAAAACTGAGGCAACCTGTTGAAGAAGGATGGTATGATTCATATCACGATTGTTTTGTTCATAAAGGGAGGTATATATTGTTACAACACATTCATGTATAAGGGAAGTGGGAAGAGGTGCCGACAAACTGACAGTCACATGACTTCACAGTATAGTCTTCCGGTTAACCTATTCTAAAGCACATACCAAGAATCTAACGATTCGTGATATGTGTTTTATCTCAGGTACGCTTTTATTGTACCTGTTCATGTGCCAGCTTGGATGATATGATCACACGGCCCCTAGCACCGGCATAAGCGGTATTAGATACAAATCTAGAGAGCTATGATGGAAATGCTCTGATAACTCGTATATTGGTAATTGGTGAACTGTGTCGCTGTGACAACTCGTACACTGGGGATTGGCGAGCTGTATCGTCTTCAGATGAAAATGACGGCATTTAACACAAAAGACTAGTCTGTAAAGCGCGATGTCGACCCAGCATCAACTTCCCACAAATGCCAACATATATCAAAGACCAAAAGATGTGACCAAGGCAACTCTACTCATTACTCCTAAGGAATTAATCCACAATGTCACCGGATTTATTCGACCCGCTTTTGGAATTTAGGGGTATCGTGGTCTGTGTTAGCCGAATACTACGTAAACAGAATTGTCAACGGAACTGATGATTCGTTAATGTTGTACTTTGCAAAATTCAACATAATGTTCATAAAGAACTATCAGATACTCTTTAAGCACTTTTTCTTCAACAGAACTCAAATATTCAGAAATACACCGTATTAATATATCCATAAGGAATACTTTGCAATATGTGAGGTGTTGATACATGGCTCCGAATATAACTTGTATATTTACCAACATTACAACAGGAATTAGGAACTTCCAGATATATTTCATTGAAATCAGAAACCATCTTCGGCAATGAGGCATCATCTCTGCTATGTTCTTTAGAAAGCGATCAACACCTGTTAATGTATAAGATTAACAGTACACAGACAACAGATTATTAGTGTGAAGTAATGATTTCTGCCAGTGAGACGACATACTTGGCATTGTGCTTTGCACTTAACCCCTTCTTTGAGTTTTTTCCCCATTCCATAATGTTCATGGGGATAATCGGGCTTTGCTAGATGTCAAGTAAAGGACCATGTATGTTTAGATAGGTGAATGGCCCCAGAACAGGTGCGATAGAAGTGCCAAAAATAAAATATTGCATATACAAGAAATTGTTCAGTTGGCATGACGTACAATATTATATTGCATACTCTGAAAATTTTAAAAGCACTGAGTCTCATCATTCTCGAATAACAGGGTCGTGAAGTAGTGCAAAATCGCCAATTTTGAGGCAAAAACACCTCATATTTCTTTCTATAAACATATGAAGATAAACGATAACCAGATCCAGCTTGATACAGCACTCACTGTTCCAACACGTAGTAGTAGACCAAATCTGATTCTGGTTATCGTTTATCTATAACCAGAACCAGCTTGATACAGCATACTCACTGTTCCAATACGTAGTAATACTCACTGTTCCAACACGTAGTAGTACACCAAATCTGGTTCTGGTTATCGTTTATCTTTATATGTTTACAGAGAACAATAAGAATTCTTTTCACCTCAGAATCAACTAGTCTTGCACGAATGCACTACTTCACGGCTCTGTTATTCGAGAATCATGAGACACAGTGCCTTGGGTTTTTCTAAGTATAGAATATAATATTGTAATTCGTGCCAATTGAACAATTTCTTGTAGTGGAAGTATTTTATTTTGGTACTTCTGTATTGCACCTGACCAGGGGCCATTAGCCATCTAAAGATATAAGGTCCTTTCAATTTTTGAAAGAAAATGCGTCCCATACCATAAATGTAACATATCAGCACAGTCTCGAGAAGAGCGATGAACAGTATAGTGAAGACACTTAGGTACCAGTCTACCACTTGGAAAATATATATACCAGCCTACAATTAAGCGAGAGAACTAGATTACATTTAATCAGGTCTTTTCTGAACTTCTCATAAGATGTCGGCTTCACTAAAACGAACAAAAATATTGTGACATGTTATCACATTTCTTTACTAGTTTAATTTGGCCGGTTGCTATGGCAATGAATGTGAATGAAGGTGAATGCATCTTCTTTTATTTGCTCGTGTGATAAGCTTAGAGCGCACAACGTAACATTTTTTGTTTGAACAACTTAGGTAACTTTAACCCTATCTGGCCTGGGCGATTTGGGGTGTACCGCAGCCTGGGGGGGGAGGCGGAAAGTGCCCCCCCCCCCCAATATATTTTCGCTATCGCTAAGGCAAGAGGGGTGAAACACTACCACACTATATCTTTGGGTCAAGCTCTATCAGAAAATGTAAAAAAATCCAAGATGGCCGCCATGATGACGTCACTGTGACGTCATTTTCAAAAAGAACATTTTTGGACGATTTTCGGTCAAAATCGTCGATTTTTTTTATTTTTGTTTCTTCTTCGCAAAAACTGCATGATAAATTAGTAAACAATAATCTGATATGAAATAAAATAAGTTTTACCCACTTTTCCGTAGAGAAAAGCAACAATTTTGTAGAAATATGACGAAAGTATAACTTTTTCTGGTACCCCACGTGGCCGCCATTTTGAATTTACCCATGATCCCCTGCTCGTGAGGTTATGCAAATAGGCTCAAAATGACTCCAATACGATAACCTATAACGTCACGAAGTTTCAGCTCTCATTTTTTGGCGTTCCGGAGATATCGCTGAAAGTTTGGTAGGAGGGCATTTTGCCCCCCCCCCTTCCCCCAGGCCTGGTAGGGTTAATGGGGGAAGGGAGGGAGGGGGAACAAATCAGGGGGTGTTTTTTGGTGATGCTAAGACATATGTTTCAGAAAAATGCATAGAATCGCGTTGAATCAACATGCTGAATTTTTGCGTAAATTTTGAAGAAATATGGCGAAAACATCACTTTTCTGGTACCCCCGCATGGCCGCCATTTTGAATTTACCCAAGATCCTTTGCTCGGGGGGTCATGCAAATAGGCTCAAAATGAACCCAATATGATAATCGAAAAAGTCACGGAGTTTCAGCTCTCGTTTTTTTGTCGTTCTGGAGATACGAGCAAAAAACCAACAAGGCCAGGTAGCGTTAATAGGTTACAAATTGTAATTGCTAGAAACATAGTGAAATAATCTACATCTCTCTCTCTCTCTTTCCAAATCTTTTCCTCAATTCTTAAATTTTGTCAATATATATCAATACAAGCGTCAGATCCGACAATCAGTGTTCAGCAGTCGTCCATCAAAGAATTTCTGCGTCTATCAGTGAAAGACACACATTTAGCCAATATGTCTTGCCATACTCTGGCGACAGGTGTTCACAGCGGCAGATAATCCAAACGTGTAGCTGTCAGTTTTGGCTAAAAGTTTCAACATAATATCGATCCATACTAGGAGAGGGTGATTTAGGTTTAACTTAATAACTTAATGTAACTCTTACCTTTGTTACGAACGGTAAACCTAAAATATAGCATACTACACACAATGCGAGGGTAACTAGGACCTTCCTCCGCCCCAACGTCTCTGGATATAGATCAAACAGGCCGCTGGTGAACGTCTTAAGCAATCCAAACTGAAAAATAAAGTGTTTGCTGTATTAATCATATTGATACATTACGTCTCTCCGTTCACCTTTCTCACTCAATTTACTAGACACCCCCACCCCCACCCCCTGTTTTTACAGTATGGGCAACTTCAGTCACAAGTCACCATCTGAGGTCCTCCTACATTGACCCACCTACAGCCGTACGATGTCAGGCATTACAAGTTAGTTTGTCTGGGTATTCTGATGAGTCATGTGGTTGCTTTTTAGTCGCCAGACGTCGTTAAATTTTCCCACCTCTTGCACGTCGCTCAAGTTTATTACATATATATGATAGGATTCTACTGATGGACTGTTAGACCCCGAGGCCCGCCCTCACTGGACAAATACAGGTAGGGTTATTGCTTTGGTGGGAAATTTAAGCTGAACGACGTCGGGCAATTTAAGTCGTACGACGTCGAACGTTTTTTTCATCAGACGTCTTCACTGCTTATCCATTAACGTCAGATGAGTAATTTGTTTGAGCTGATCTGTCATCACAGCTTCCAAGCAAGCGTATCTAATTCCGCTTAAGCCGGTGTTAGAGGGCGTGTGGATAATTCATAGTCTCCACATGAACAGCTTTGCAATGAAAGCGCGGCTGAGATACTAAGGCTATGACCGAGGATCCACCGTATTCTTGGGTTTGAATGCAAGGTGCCGAGGGAAGCTTTCCTGTAGAGTCATATGTCTGCTTATTTAGTCGTCAGACGTCGTCAATTTTTCCACTCCTCATCCATTAACGTCAGATGAGTTATTTGTTTGAGCTGATCTGTCATCACAGCTCTAAAGCAAGCGTATCTAATTCCGCTTAAGCCGGTGCTAGGGGTCATTTGGATACTTCATACTCTCCACATGAACACCTGCAATAAAAGCGCGGTTTTGATATTAAGGCTACGTCCGAGAATCCGACATGTTCTTGGCTTCGAATGTGAGGTGCCGATGGAAGCTTTTCTGTAGAGTCATATGGCTGCTTTTTAGTCGCCAGACGTCGTAAATTTTCACATCTTTTGCACATCGCTCCTATTTACATGTTAGTTTTTCTGGGTATTCTAGTATTCACCAGGTTTACCCCTTGTTGAGGCGTTTACTCAAACAGACGTCCTCGATGCTCATCTATTGACATCAGAAGAGTTATTTATTTGAGCTGATCTGTCATCACGGCTCCAGGGCTATCAAATATAACTCCGCGTATGCCGGTGCTAGGGGCCGTATCAACACTTCATAGTCTCCAAATGAACACCTGCAATAAAAGCGCGGTTGGGATGCTAAGGATACTTCGGAGAATCCACCGTATTCTCGGGTCTGAATGTGAGGTGCCGACGGAAGCTTTTCTGCGGAGGCATGGTTTATTTTAGTGGCCAGTTGTCGCCATTTTCCCCACCCCTTGTATATCGCTCCACTTTATTACTTGTATATGGTAGGATTCTGCTGGTGGACTGCTAATCCCCGAGGTCCACCCTCTGTACATGTCATTCGACAAATATATGAAGGGTTGTTTTCGTGGGAAATGTAGCCGTACGACGTCGGGTATTACATATTAGATTTTCTTGAGATTCTTGCATTTACCAGGTATATCTCATGTTGAGGCATTTACTTCATCAGACGTCCTCGATGTTCATCGAACAGATGAGTTATTTGTTTGATCTGAACTGTCATCATAGCTCCCGAGCTAGCGTATCCAATTTCGCATAACCCGGTGCTACGGGGACAATTCATAGTCTCCACATGAACAGCTACAGCTAAAGCGCGGCTGAGATACTAAGGCCACGCCCAAGAATCCACCGTATTTTCGGTTCTGAATGTGAGGTGCCGATGGAAGCTTTCCTGTGGAGTCATATGGTTGCTTTTTAGTCGCCAGACGTCGTCAATTGTTTCCACCTCTTGAATATCGCTTCCATCCCCTATGTTTGCCATTGTTAAACTGATAGCAATAACCACAGCCTGCTTTAATAATATAGAAGACTAGATACTCGGAAAGTTGTTTTACAACATATTTTTGCAATAAAGCAATTGTTCGTGAAAAATGCACAAGAACAATGGAACATGCACGTTGTGTGTATTATTAAAATAATGATCGAACAGATAATATAACATCGGGTCAATATATTTTTCTTTAGCCTAGTTGTGCTATAAACCTGCTTCGTAGCGACATAGCTATCATAAGCTATGGTTACATTCAGTCATCACTCTCTGAAAGGTATCAGCAAAGCTGTTATTTGTCTTCAATCAGAATGAACCGCTTCCTTCCAAGACAAGCTCGGATCTATTTTTATTTTGTTTTTCTTTCGTTTAAGGGGTATTGCTGCCTTTCGTTGGAAAACAGAATGCGATACATCCCACAAAACCTTCGTTTGCAACAATCTGGCAGAAAATCCCAACTTCACACGCGTCTACTGGATGTCTATTTAGTTTTTATTAGACTTTTTATTTGAGGTTTTCATTATCTTTTAACCTTCATTGTGCCACTAATCTCTATTGCCGGAAATCAACACTGTGAAGGTCAAATTTTTAAACGAAACACTGAAATATCATTTAAATACATGTTATTTCCCGCAATTTTTCAACGATTCGAAACATGTGCGGTGAAAAAAAAATTATATCTAAATCAGATTGTTATTTTGTAAGTTTATTCGGCATATTTTTCATATCTAAGGTATCGATATCCATTGAACACCATGAGATGTACTCTTCGTTGGGCAGAGAGTTGTCAGCCTCTCCTCTGCCGAAAAGGTGAGCATTAATCGTTATGTGACGTTAGTACTAAGAGGAAATAGACTGAATATGACACATATAACAGACTACACACAATTTTGGCGGAGTCCGACTAGATCTCGACCTGTCCAAAGATCTCGACCTTCCCAATATATACTAGCGTCTAGTCCGTCATTCAATATTCAGCCGTCGTCCATTAAAAAAGATATGTTTGAAGTTTGCGCATTATTGGTTGGAGAGTTTTCGAGATCTAGCACGCGAAAAATCATGGAGAATAATCCGAACAATATTAAGAGACATCCCATTTTAATCGGAAGTCTAAGAATAATAATCCGAACAATACTAGTCTTCCGATTTTCATCGGCAGTCAGCCAAAACGTAGTCTCGTTGCAAACTGCTGCGCGTCCACAATCTCGTTGCAAAGAAACGCAATCTAGTTGTCAGTAGTGTCGGGCGAAGTGTGCATTATCACTACACGCTGGTTTGTTAAATTTTGTCTTCTGTCATGCGAATCTCCTCTCCCACGGAACTGTTGCATGTTTACAGCATCGGTCGACACCAACATTGTGCTTGTAAAAATTGGAGATCAAAATATCATCAGCGCAGAGGTATACGACAATACAACCTCAAACTGTTTCGCGACAATCAAAAAAATTAAATTATGCATTATCATACCCAGGATATGCAGAGATCGTTATTAGTGATCTTATTGATTATTATTCCTACGAAGTAGGCTCTCATTTGCAAATTGTTCGATAATGAGTGAGTGAGTGAGTCAGTCAGTCCATCCGAATCCTTTTGTCGGCAAAATAAGAATAACCGTTGACATTAGAACCTTGATTTTTGGCATGAACCTGCATTAGGGGACTGTTACCAGCAAGTTCTGAGCTGACCTAATTTTGGTGAAAATTTGACCTACTTAGGCGACCTCTAACATTACGTTTGGACCCCCCAAGTGATCTTCCTCACCCTACTTCGTAGGTCCTGTGACGTTAGTCACAATACTCATGTAAAAATTTACCGCTGTTAAAATCTTTAGTAAACGATGGAGAGAGACATATTTTTGAAAACTTGGGGAAACGCAAACTCCGTCGCACGTGGAAACGCAGTCTTATTGCCATGTATATTTAGGCAATGCTGTGAAAGTTGCAAGGACTATATATAGGCTTCCTCTATATTCCACTGCATGTAATCCCAAACAATGCTGCATTAGTCATATGGCTCCATCCAGCAATAAAACAGTTTGATAACCGTGAGGAGCTAATGTCTCTGTAATCCGTCGGTCAATGCTGGTCTCTGTGCTGGTCCAAATGATAGACTATCAGCTACCGGTGTATATTATTATCAGTATTCTTAAAAACTGTGAACTGATAGTAAGATGGATAATATAATAATAAAAATGTACTGCGTGAATTTGCATGAAATTTCTTGATCAACTTTTTGTGTTATCGTGGGAAATCCATCAACTATTTGCCAGGTCGTTTTTGTCTGATAGCTGTTAGACCAGTTACCTCCCCTCCTGTCCATGACAAGCAGGGGCAATAACTCATGTTATTTATAGTACCACCCGATGCAGATATATATGTCCTTTGTAAACTATGACGGATTTTCTTAATTTAATATATTCACATGGCAGTGTGACTAACGTCACAAGACCTACGAAGTTTTTAAAAATTTTATTTATGTAATTCCTTATCAAATACTACATAATAAATTAGTAAATAATAATCTGATGTGAAATAAAATAGTTTTTGCCCACTTTTCTTCTCGGAAATGCAGGAATTTTGAAGAAAAAGGACGAAAACATAGCTTTTCTGGTATCCTATTGCCGCCATTTTGAATTTACCCATGATCTTCTGCTCAGGGAGTTACGCAAATAGGCTAAAACTGACACAGAGTGTCAGATCTCAATTTTTGTCTTTCCGGAGAAAGTTTGGTACATGTAGGGGGGGGGGGGGGTTAAAAGATAGAAGCCGTACATGCATGTTTTCCTGCCGGGCATTCTTCTCTGTTAAACCTGTACCGGTTTCGCCTTTTGTTAGAGATAATCTTGTTTTCTTGTGTACGGATAAGTTACACATAAATAGCTGGGGACGAATATTTAAAATCAATATAGGTATCCTCTTCACTTGTGTGGGAGCCTTTCGAACATCTTTTACTCCTCTCAAATTATGGGTGGGCGATTTCATCCGTGTTAACATTTGATTATCAGCCCTTGGCCTTAAACCGATTCCGTGCGGGAATAAATATGGCATTCTGATATATCCGCGTGTGATGCGAGAGATTTCCGGTATTAGCATGGTCGTTATCACAAAGAGTATCAAATGTACATAACGGGTACAATGTCCTTTCGCAAGCATATTCTTTACACACGTGCCATTTGAGCGTATTGGTGCAATGGAAAAGCTTTCGTCGCTTGTGGCGTTGATATACGTAGAGAATGTCATCTTGCGGAGCAAACAAAAAAGACACCATAGTAAGTCACTAGCCAAGTCCTCGTTCCTCGCCTTCATGCCGAATGCCTTTATTCGCCTACGTGGCAAACAGCGCTGTTCCCGACGGTGCTTGCAGCAACGTTCCTCTCACTTCAAATGAAATAATCGTAATCCATCCTATTTAATATCCAGAAGACTTGTTCAGAAATCCTCCAAACAAGAAAACTGCTTCTAAACCTCCATAATTCAGTTAGGAGTTCCCATTTTCTTGTTTGCTGAGAGAGTTACAAAGTCTCGTTGAGAGAACCGACGTGAACGAGACTGTCATGTTCTCGCAAATTATTATCCTTGCAATGCACTAGCGTATTTAAACATGTCCCGTGTAGTTTATTCCCTTGTAAATCAAAAGAAAATCGCAGAAGTGTGGTGAGATGCGGTCCCCAATGTAGTGAGGTCGGTCCGCCGGTATAGTGAGGTCGGTCCGCCGGTATAGTGAGATCGGTCCCGGTGTAGTAACTTCGGGTCACCGGTTTTAGTGTATCTTCCTTTCCAGATCTGGCATGCTAATCCTTCAAACCAGTCTAATTTTTGTTTGTGGAACTTGTTTTTCCATGTTACCTGGTTTCACAGAAATTCATCAGTATGTTCTCCATGT
This sequence comes from Hanleya hanleyi, assembly GCA_036873755.1. NCBI lineage: Eukaryota > Metazoa > Mollusca > Polyplacophora > Lepidopleurida > Hanleyidae > Hanleya > Hanleya hanleyi. The sequence continues at coordinate 7,396 of JAVTVY010003312.1, read as the reverse complement.
GGATCCAAACAAGCCTATTGATTCGGGATCAAAATGGCAAGGTCAAGGTCGCCAAACCATAATGCAGCTCAATCTTACACCGACACCAATATGGTATATTTCTGTAGATGTTATCCATATATGATAATCGTTGCAGATCGGAAGCATGAGGGTAGTACATGTATACCACACTCTATCCCTTACCATATCCAAACTTTGGGGACTGGGGTTGGGTCAATCGGATATTTTCTTATGCTTCTCTGCAGATGTCTGAAAATTCTCTCAGTTTGCACTTAGTCGCTTGTATATTGAAATAAACAAACATCATGGCATTTAATCATTTGGTGACGTCACAGTGACGTAATTACACAATAAAACATTTGTTGTCGCTAAATTGCTTTTTCTTCTTCAATTCTGCTGGTCCAGTTGGGCATGGCAGATTTAGTTCGTGTTCATTTGTGTTTAATTTGTAGCTGTTACCTCTTTGTGATAACATTTGCAGACCGGTAGCTTATGGATAGTTATAGTTGTAGCGCATTTGCTGAACCCTACCGCGTCCCCATTCTGAACCCACACATGGAGCTGGGGTATGGATTCTTGAATATTTTTTCCTTCGATAGGCATTTAGAAGTCTTCGTATATAACACAAGGCTATTCTATTGATAACACCTTCTTCATTGCTGTGGAGCTGACGTTTCGTTGAAGATACTTCCAACTGTTTTTTTAAAGCTAATGAACTACAGGGTATAGATGAGGATATTTATACAAATGTACAAAAAGTACAAAAGGTCACAAAGCAAACATAGTACGATAGGTGCTTCATGACCTGCACCCTTGAATATTATAATTATTCTTAATGCTAAAGAGCTGAAATCTTTCACAATATGCATTCAGATCCTCTATTGGAGCATTAAACAGGATATAATATAATTCTTGATGATGGCACTGTGACGTGGAAAGTTTTAACTCTGTAGAGACAGAAATAATAAAAATATCCAAGGAATCACAACCCACCCCCAAGTTTTAGATCGGACTGCGAAGGGGGAATATAACTTCAACTAAGCTGCAACTTTTATCACATATGGGTAACATCCGCATCCAAATATCTCTGCAAAGAATATCAACGAAATCTGATATGTCACATGGTACGGGCAAAATTGGAAAAAAGACAAATGAAAAATCGACAAAAATGACAATAAATGCTGCGTTATGCTATTACGTCACTTTAACGTCATGAGGTGATTATATAAAGATTTGTTTACTTGCCTCATTATATATGCATCTGTACCTAAAGAGTAAAAAAAATTCAGATCTCCAGCGACATGAATAACTAATAGATCTGAGGAACCATACCGCTCCCAACCCACACATGGACATTTGCGGTATGGAAGAATTGGGGTGGTCATTTTTGTTCTTGTGGATTTCACTATGAGGTGTGGTACCTTGTTTTCTTCATCTCGAGCTGTAGAACACATGGGAGGCGAGGCCATGCGTCTACTTTTGTTGAAAAGTGCTGATTTCGCATGCACAGTAGACAGCTAGGCAGATCGAGGTGGACGTTTTGGGGTCTACATGTAAGTGGACCCATAGTGGTCCCATTGGGTCGTGTGAGATTTCATCGTGAAGCACTCGTGGGGAGCGTCCAACTGCATGGGTATGGCGTGGAACTGATGTAGTAGACAAAGGGTATGGGAATGGACGTTTTGGGGTCGAGATGGATGTCCATGTCATCTGTGACGTCATTGGTGACATCAACAGTAGGAGTAGGAGCGAAAGCGGACGATTTGGGGGTACGTGGGGGTGTGTTTGAGCGATTACGGAGAAAATTTTCTATCACATTTCCGTGGTGTGTGTGGCGATTGTCAAGGTTCTCTCTTGTAGGAAACCATCTTGAGTTTATTATTTTTATTTCATGCACATTTACAATTAGTGTTAACTGTCATAAGAAATAGACGAGGAAATTGTTTTGTGGACGAGGGCTGAATATTGGAAATCGGATCTGGCACTTGCTATTCTATAGGCATGAGATGAGGGCTATCATGATTATATCATTATTAGAATTAGTCAAACGCTGTTTATAAAGACACATATTCTTTCGTGCTTTATCTCATCTATGTCGCTGGCTGATGCAATTGAACGCAACATTAAAAGTCACAAATAGTATAGGCCAAGTCATGCAACACAATGGACGCGACGAAAAACACCCAATGACGCAATTACAAACATCGGACACCTCCGAACGCTCGGTTAAGGCCTTTTTCAAAACATTAACTTGAATGATAGAAATGAATACTCACGACAGAATCGATACCGAGAAAGAAGACCAGTAAAAAGAACAGGGCTGCCCATAACTGTGGAATCGGCATGGTAGCTACAACCTGTGGGTACGTCACGAAGGCTAGGCCTGGTCCTAATACGAAATAAAATCTATGTATTAATACTAATAACACTCCAAGCTCTACTAGGCATTCTTTTCGTTCTGCTTGGCGCCTCTCCATTTAGCGCTGTAAGGGTCTCGCGGACTTTGCCGGAGTTGGCCCAAGGTCATCTGTTGCCACAGTAAACGAAAATGACGACCGTCTAACTGGGCGAATTAATGTCAGCCGTGATTCAACGATATATATTTCCGGGACATATAGTTCTAGGGTAATTTGTCAAAAAGCTGCCTTCAAACTGTGTGAAACTGGCGTTTTGAAATACTCTGAATAACTGTTTAGTGTATTTCGAGATAAATATATATTTAGCGATCAGTAAAACAGTCAGATAGAACAGTTCTTGGTTTTTTCAGGATTTTGCCTAATTTTCCTCGGCGTAAAGTAGGAATTTTGAAGAAAATGACGAAAATATCACAGAACGTGGCCGCCATCTTGAATATACCATGATCCTCTACTGAGCGAGTTATGTAAACAGGCTCAAGATGACCCCAATATGATAATCTAAAAAGTCGCGGAGGTTCAGCTTTTATTTATTGTCGTTTCAGAGATAGGGGAGAAAGTCTATCAGGGGGCCATAATGCCCTCTGCCCCCTCCCCCCACCTGGGGGTCAAAACTTGAATGTAAATTTCTCCAAATGGATGATAGCTGCAACGTATATTCCGAACACCCTCTACAGATCAATCAAAGAGAAAAACATGAGCTGGATATAGCGGTAAATGGATTCATGTTAAAATACAAGTATTAAAAAGTCCAAGCGTGGGAAAGTCTAAACCAACCTGATGCCACCATTTCCACTTAGTTGTTGCGTCATTTCACTTTCCCACATGACATCTTTACATTTTTTTTTCATTTTTTAAATAGATAAGTATTAACAGTCGAATAATTGCAAATAGCATTCACACGTCGTTGTTGACTCATCTGTTCGTGAATGAGGTGTTTGGTTTCGTCGATGTAGTGTTCTGAACAATCGATTATTTAGCATCTCATATCTCATATGGTTTTGTCTGGAGGTTTATCCTTATTTTCTGCGACGAATCGTGTCGCGGCACGGTAGTCACCAATATCTTTATTAGGTTTCCCAATACCACAGTCACTTATGGTATGGTAACCCTTGTTGACTTGGTTATAACGGTGTAGGTACCGTATTTGCGATGTCGGGGTTTCAAGCCTCAGGTTAATGTCCACTTTGAGTAGCCCGATAGCCTGTTTAATGAACTATTAATTATTCATCTTATTGGTCAAAATCTTCGGCGATGACGGCTTCGTCCTGTCCACCAAGTTTCTGATCAGCAGACAGTTGGTCTAGATATGTAAATATTGAGGGTTCGTCCTGTCCACCAACTTTCTGATCAGCAGACAGTTGATCTAAATATGTAAATATTGAGCTGATTTTGCCAAATTGAGAAGTTAGTTCAATCGCCACCTTGGACCTTAGTGGAGTGTATAAAAACGGGGGTCAGTTGCCATCTATTTTCTCTTAGTTCAAACTAATAGTATTGTCAGTCGTGTGCAATAATGATATAAACTATTCAGATATTTCAGTCTACAGATATAGGCATATGCGAAAGTCTTTCTTCGTCAATAGCGAGGCAACCCAGATAAATTTGCCGCACTACTCACTAGTATTTACTATTTAGCACAGAAAGGTACATGTATATATTTTGACCTCGTTTGAAAGAGTACGAATTATCCTGATGTCACCTTACAATTCAAGTTAGCATACCTGAATTCACGACTTCGAGAACAGGAACACCTCTCTGATGAGCCATGTATCCTAGTCCACTGAAGATTGTAAACCCACAAAGGATGGCTGTGAATGCGTCTGTCAAAGTTACTATCACGGAATCTCTGCACATAAAAAAATGTTTGGTTAATATAAGGTACGGGATCAACCTTAGCCAATCAGCGTCCCTGTTAATCTGAAACTATATTCACTGTTACAAAATTTGAAGTAAAATCGCATTCTTACCATGACATGGGAGTGGAGCCTGACACCCCAGGCGTGATCGAGGTTGGGCTATTACATCATCGATCATTGTGATTCTAATTTTGCGACTTGTAAACATGGTGGAGAATGAAGCGCTTGGTGGGCGTCGAGCATCACAGGTATTTACTTTGAATACAAACTTGCATTCGATAAATATTCCCTTGTTTGAACCGTTTTTAACTGTCATTTACTAAAGATGGCTTGATAGGGCTGTCACTTCATCGCTCGGAAATATTTGTATCTCATACCGGTCAAGTCGGTGCTAGGGGCTGTGTGGTCATGCCATTCAATAAGTCTACATGAATAGCTACAGTAAAAGCGTATCTGGATTGCAAATCATCACAGGATCACCTTGGTTCTTTTGATGTTTGTAGAAATATTAAGTCAGTGTCTTTGTCTATGGACTCACATCACTTCTTGTCAGTACGCCGGCATCATTTTCCACCAACCATTTAATGTTACGTTTAATCCGAACATATTTTTATAACACTATCGATCAAAATATGGTTTCAAAACTGTGTCAGACCATATCCGAGAACTTAGTTTCTCCAGTCTTGTGATGGGGAAAGATCCGCCAGGTCTCGCAGTGCATTCCGTCAATAGTTACCTCAGTGTCCCATTAGATGATGTTTGATTCAAATAACCCGTGATGCTGTGCTGAGGTGATGGGCGAACCTTAGTAGATGTGCATGTATACCAGTGCTGATATATACTGAACACACGTTTGACCATGCTTCATATCCTGTTATAACTAAGACTATATGTATGAGATAAACCGTAGCGCATTCTTCATGTTCTTACACGGGGGAAAAAATTAAGGAATATTCCCTGACTATTACACAAGCGAAATATTCCTCAACATAACAAAGGAATATTCCTTACCATATTAACTTCCTTAACATGCTACGGAATATTCCTTGTCGAAATTTAGGGAATATTCCACTGGTGTAATAGTCGCGGAATATTTCTTAAATTGTAAGGAATTTGTTTTTCAGTATCAATCTCCGTGCCTAGTGTGAAATCTCTGTTCGCCAAGACACGTCATCGCCACCCAGTACCGAGTGCTAAAAAATGGCCTGCTTACATATGCACAAGGCACAAGGCATTTCTTCACGTGCTATAGCGCGAGTTTATTGAGGTTGTGTGTCATAACTTAAAAGTGGTAGAATATTGAAAAAAATTCATTCCGCGGGATGAAAAAATTTCATCCCGCGGAATGTATACGCAGAATTAAATATCAACTCTTACCTTGCACAGTTGTGCCTGAATGGATTATAACTGGACAAAGTAATTATACCTCCCCAGGCCGGACCAAGAGAATAGAACACCGTGAGAAACGCTTCTAGCCATACCTATGAATAAACAATATAGAGAGGTTACAGTGACGCCTGATCGAATTTAAATATCACTTCAGTTCCTTAACTTTTATTTTCATAGACACTTAATGAAAGTTGTCAAATAGGACACACTCAAGACGATCGTTCTTTATGATTAAATACAGGCCTCAGATCCGAGTGCCCATACCGAATTCCCTCATCACTAATCGATAGTCTTCACGATACATATCACAGAATGATAGCAAAATACGAGCGTAGCGTGCAAGATCTATGGCGTTACGTTTCGTAACTTCTGTCTTATTCCGCTCAACTAGGGGCTAAATGCCTCATTGACCAATGTAATTCAAGTTCCTCGTGGTGTTCCTATGAACAAACGCAATCAAAGCGTGACTGAAATACATATACAAAATTCTAGATAACGACCTTAGAACGAAAATCATTTGGATTAAGGATACTGATCAGCGAAACGGATTTGATATATATAGGACATCATGATGTCTTGCCAGCATCATTTATAACTGTACTGTTTCTCTCTTGCAGGGTACTAGCCTACGTGTATGTATTCTATGTTTGCTTGTTTGAATACACGGAAAAAATCGCTGTTCTCAAATGCACAACATTATTCGGTAGACACGTTTCTGACTGGCAACAATACCAACAGACGAATACACAGACAATCTGATGGCAACAATCTCTCCAGCTGATCGAAAGGCCATCGTACCTGAAAATTAGCCATTCTCTGCCAGCCCGGTACGATGAAGACGAGGATACCGTCAATGGCACCTGGCAGAGTGACCGACCAGCACAGAAGAATGACGATGACGATGAAGGGGACCGTCGCTGTGATGTATACGGCCTGAAATAAAGGAGGTGTTCGGTTTGACCGTATTTACCGAAATATAATTTCCTCTCGTTTACTTTAAAAGTTATTAGCTAGAGAGAGAAAATCCTGAATTTTCATATTCTCAATTTTCACCGAGAAGAGATTTGTCAAAAAAATATTACGAGTATTAGAAAATAGGCATTTATTTGTTTTTGCAATTTTTGGCGATATTCTTGAAGGGAATTCCCTTCATATATAAAATATGATACCTTTAACCAAAACGAGTCTTACATATCGAAATGCGGTAGGTTTGATCCAAAATGACACTGAAAAATCGTTTTGGTTAAAGGTGTCATATTTTCATAATATTGAAATATGTCAAAACGCTTGTAATGCTCTGAAAGGGTGTAGTTCACCGCCATTCGGCACATCATTCCTCAACTTGATAATTGTAACAGCTGCTTGGCCGAATGGTTACAGTGTCGGACTACAGATTAAAAGAAAACCAACAGTTTGGCTCGAATCTCCAAATAACAGAAATTTTTTTTTTCATTTTTCCTTTTTTCTCCCATCTTCATTTTGGACTTTAAAGTGCAATAGTGACGTGAAATAAAGACAGCGAACCCCTAACGCGTGTACTAATCCCTTATTTTATTTTAATTCGTGAATAGAATTGCCCACAAACAACTCCACACACACAGTCAGACCACTTGTTCAGTATTTGAATATTCTGACGATCCAGCAGAGCAAACAATTAATTGTTACACATATATAATATCGTCTTAGAGAATCGGAAAGTTGTAACTATGAATTGAAAAGTTATAAGGTTAAACT
>JAVTVY010003311.1:0-36764 GCA_036873755.1 Hanleya hanleyi | reverse complement strand
AGCTTGAATTTTTTCTCCCGCCTGGGTTTCGGAAAGTTAAAGCGCAAGCTGTCCCGCAAGAGCTCTAAAAAGTCAAAGACTACGGAAGCGAAGCCTGCGGAGAATGCTACATGTACTCTAGTTAGTAGGACTAACAACGTGGGAACTCCAGAGAAAGCTGGGTACGTGTATACTCCAGTAAACTGGGATAACAAAATGGGAACCCCAGAGAAGGAGAATACTTCCTGCTATCATGACTATAGCTCAATATACAAGGATAACAAAATGGGAACTCCAGACAATGTTATGTATACTTCAGCAAGCAGGGATAACAAAATGGGAACTCCAGACAATGTTATGTATACTTCAGCAAGCAGGGATAACAAAATGGGAACTCCAGACAATGTTATGTATACTTCAGCAAGCAGGGATAACAAAATGGGAACTCCAGACAATGTTATGTATACTTCAGCAAGCAGGGATAACAAAATAGGAACTCCAGAAAATGTTATGTATACTTCTACAAGCAGAGATAACAAAATTGGAACTCCAGAAAATATTGCTTATGTTTCTGCAAGCAGGGATAACAAAATGGGAACTCCATTGCCAGCACTGCCACCCAAGATGAAACAGTCCCATGAGGTGAGAGAACTTGGAGTATAATAATCATGTCATAATTTGGTCCATCTTTTGTGTAAGTCACATAAGATGAAGCTGGTTACAATAGTCTGTCTGGGTACAACAATGAGCCTACATAGGATGCTTTTCAATAACAAAAGGCTCGAACAATAGAACCTAATGTAATTGTCAACCCATAATTGAGAGGCGAGCCGTAGTCCACGCTAACCTAAAATGAAGTTGTTGCTCACCTTAATCCTCCAAATTGATGTTGTTCAACATATAACTCATTAAAATTGGATTCAGGGTAGCAATTGACTGCTCACCTGTGATTCCCTCAGTGCAAGACCTGTATGTCCCGCTTTGCTGAACGTGACATAATACCTTAATTCTCTCTCTCTCTCTCTGCTTGACCAGCTGAAATCTGTTGTGTTGTTTATATTGTTCATTGGAGCACATGGTTTAAGGGTTAGTTCTGAATCCTGACTAAGAAGTGATAAACAGAAATGAAATAATTTCTTCCTATATAAGATTGATATTTGCTGTCGGAAATTGGATTTTGATGAAGTTTTAAATGGCTTTGATGTATATTGACTGGTTGCTATGCTACAAGTGACGTATTTTGTAACTTCAGTTTTTCCATTTGAAGTATCTACTGGAGTTTTGTTGTAGTAGAGGAGATTAAATAATGTCAATTTTTTCGATCTATGATTGACATTTGGTGTCAGAAGTGGGATTCTATTTGGATGTTTTCGTGGCATATCAATTCCCCTATGTTAGCTTATGCAATTTTAATTTTGCACTCCGTACATGCACTTGCAGCTAATGTACATGCACTTTTGAGAGTTCCAGTAGTTTTCTTAGGAAAGGTGACGCAAAAAAAATAAATTGATTGTGTCCATGAAGGGTTGACTTTTGGTGTCAGAAGTGGGATTCTGATGTCGTTTTAAGGTTTTTATAATGTATCGATTCAAAGAATTGCCTCTACCCTACATCTTGAGTTTGTAATAGAAATAACTGAAGCTTGTGAACCAACTGACACTCTGGACAACTTGTTATAATCCAGTTTTTTCTACAGCTAGCCTCAAGGGTTCTCCAGTCTTCCAGTGTTGTTGTGCCAGCAGTAAATCACATGAAGTGTAATGGCTTTATTGAGATCTATGTGAATTTGTCAGGCCTGAGGTCAGGGTGACTTGTTTGAATGTCAGAGGAAATACCAGAATTGTTATCTTCCTTGCATGAAGGTTTTCAGCTTTAGAAGATCAAATGGGGTCACTGATCTAATTGGAGTTTTATAGGTAGTGCATCAATGTATTTGTTCCAGTCCCCAAAAAGCACTTGGTCAAAGTTTCTAAAAGAAATCCAGAAATTTAATTGGCTTGTGTAAAAACAGTACATGCAGCCAATCACTGAGTTTTGCTGAAGGTCCATTTGAATGGGTATTGATGGACTGAGCATATAGAATATTTTGCTGTTGAATTGCTTTTAATATTGGAAACTCAATGATTAACACTGCACTTTCATTTCTCAGCCTCTATTGCTCCACTTAATTCTGGTTCAATGAATTGATTGATAGGTTCATGTACATATTTGTTTAATGGTATACATTAGTGTTTGTTAAGTGATGAATGACTCCTATAATCAAACCATAATTAAGTGATGATACCTTCAAAGGTGGATCCATAATAGCGAATCAGTGTGTGGTCTGACCAGTTTATGTCTGTTCCTGAACATGGTCAATTAACCTCACCACCTCACCTGTCCAGGTGTGATAATGATGAAATGAAGAGGCCTGTGACCTGGTGTAACTGATCTGTGGCCAAAGTGTAATACAATCTCTATTCAAGATTGACATTTGGTGTCCGAAGTGGGATTGTGATATTTGATATCAGTATGTCAAGTTGCTATGATCCATGGTCAATTATCTCAGCTTCACCTGACCAGGTATGACAATGAGGAAGTGAGAGACTTCTGGTCAGCTCTAATTGACTGATGGTCAACTTGTAATAGATATGGACATTGTGGCATGACCTTAAACTGTAAGTTGACCAAAGGCTAATACTGCCTGACAGTGAAATCAATTGACATGGGTTGGTGTGAAGGTTGAACTGTTACATGTGATATGTCAGTTACAGGTATTTTGTCTTCAAATTCATTTATTTAAAAGTTTGATGGGAACCACAAATGGGCCGGTTCTTTAGGAGTATGTGTCCATATTTGAACCATGTACTGGCAACAAGCCAACAACAACAAAATCTTACTATCATTCCACAGTGGATCTGCTGAAAATCAGGTTTCCAAAAATAGCACCTTAGTCTTTAGTAGAAATAAGGTATATATCCATAGACGAGTTCTTCCAGAAAGGATGAGGTACTAGCCATTCCATTCACAGCTTGTGTCCATTTTATGGTATGTTTAATACATATTTTTTCTGAATGATGAAGCAGGCCGTGGGAATATGATTCCAATGATATGAAAGGTTTTCACTATCCATTTTGAATTCATATCTAGGATATTAGAGTTGGATGTTATATTTCTGAAGCAGAGATCTGAACCAGAGATCTGAAACATCAGCAATCAAGCTGTATGAAAAGTTACATTTTCAGTTTGTGTTGACTGTAAATTAAAACGAAATGCAAAAAAGATTGTGCCACTTTCTTATATTGGTGGCCAGTGTCTCAACATAATTCCTCTCACTTGCTTCTAAATATTCTAGTGCACTTGCTAACTCAATAGAAAGGGTTAAAAAATATGCTGGGTCTGTACCCTGCTTTCACTTAACCCAATTTTACTGGTTGGTAACTCAGTAGAAAAGGTTAAAATGACATGGTTTCACATTTACTGAGGAGTTTACAGTTTAAGCTTGTTTTGTTAGTCACACCTTGTTCCCTGTTGGCTACCACATGCTTCAACATGCGATTGAGCTGTTGTTGGTATTGGATATCTTTACCAGTACAGCATGTTTAACATTGTATGTACCCTAACTTTCCTTACAAAATTGGACGATGAGAAGTTTGAGGGTATGCTTCACTAGAATATGTGGTTAATGCAGGCAAATAATATAATATTTAAAAAAATAAGAATAAGATGTTTCAGATTATGTCCTAATCCTCCATCCTAGCATGTTCTGCTTGTTTCTAAGACAAATTATATAAAATCGGACATTGCTGTCTCTCTGACAGTCTATAAATAGAAGATGTGATGATGTACAAATTAATGGTTAATATAGTACAGTATGTAGCTAGAGTAGAGTTTTTGCCCCAGCAGCCAAGAGTAATTGTTTCACATCTGGAATCAATTCGGAACTAATTTGTACAGGCCAGAACAAGTATAGCCTCAGGTCTTAGCCTCTGGAACCTCATTATGTATGCCCCACCTCAGTGAGTGTCACTTGCCACATGGAATGTAGATTGAATGCTTATCCTGAAGTTAATCTCAGTTTGGGTTAATTTGGGGAGGCCTGGAAATCATGTACCATTTGGGTACAGCAGAGAGGAGGTGCCTGAAAATGATGTTTTCATGGGATATCAACCAAAGAACTACATGTAGGAGAACTAGGAGTCCAATCGTTTGGGTGATTCAAATTTTTGGAAAAAAAACCCCAACAAAACAAGTTAGCTGTTCTTAATTGGCAGCTGGTGCAGAAGCCAGGAATGCATGAAGGGTAATATACATGTATATGAACCATCACTGATTCAGTCAACCATGGAATTTCTGAAGATACTATATATTATGTGTATCAATTGGGACTGCCCTGTGATGATATAGAGCATCCGCCTCACAAGCGGAATGTCCTGGATCGATCCCAGGCTGAATTATACCTTTAGAAGTCTGAAACATTGGAACATGTTGCTCCTCACTTGGCGCTCATCATAAAGAGGATAGATCAAAGACTCAGTGTCAGGATAATGTGACTGGGTGGAGTACATGTATCTCAGTGAAGTATGATGCTTCAGTGAGTCGGGACTACAAAAGATGGCATTTGGACCGCTCTGTCACATGTTAATGTAGGTTCAATCATGATATGACTGAAAAATGCGATGTTAACTCCTATTTACTCACTTGCTCACTCACTCATGTATCATTTGTTTATTACACCCATTTCATGAAGGCAATTTTCTTGAAATGATGCTGCTACATGTACATGTACATGTTTAGCCTGGATGTCAAAATGCTGATTTAACAGGTGAAACCTGGATTGGGATTCTTCAATCACGTTGGTGTGAAGGTGTTGTGGAATGGATATGTATGCATCAGGAATTTGAAGATGGTGACCCCAACACTTCAGCCAATTAAAAACTACACATGTGCACTACAGACAGGAAGTTGTCTTTAGATTAGGCTGGCACCTAATTTTTTGACCAGAATAAAAAAAAAAAAAATACTTTGTAGAACATGAATGATAACTTGGTCTGGACAAGTAAACGGTTTGGAAAAGAGGCATTTCACACTGATGTTTCTCCTGGGACTGAGAGCTTTAAATGTCCATAGTCAATTATGTTATCAGTCCTGGAAGTCAAATTTCATGTACTTGTTTTTACCCGACTGTTGACAGAATTGTTGAAAATGGCATGGTCAAAATGTTGTGAGGATGTATCAAGAGCTCCACAGTGACTGTTTTGTGAAGATCGTTGCTAGGCTTTCCAGTATTAAGCAGTTTTGATTTCTGGAAGTCCCTCCATGTTTTGAAGAGATTGATGCCTTGTTTCTAAGTTTGAAAGTGCATATAGAGTTCAGTTGTTTTTCTGCAAAAGGAGAACTTGTTCAAGCTATTCCAAACATGAATTTGAATGTTGGTTATGACAGTCACATCAATATAACTGTATGAAGAAGAAAGCTAATTCCATCTTTGGAAATGCAAATTTTATTTTCGAGAAGACTATTTTTCCTTTTGTTTTTTTTTTTGTTTTCACAATTTATTTGCCCTATCTTATATGAGAGAAACCCATGGAAACAGTTTACGTTCCACCTCTGAAAGTTGAATTTGGTCAATAAATCTGTTTGTTTTCCTCTCTGGTGTTGCTGGGATATATTGCTTATTGCCTCTTACAGTGCTCTCAGTATACCCATTCATTGGATAATTGAGGCTCCCTGGTCATCGTCTACACTTGACTTTTAACTTGGATTGGACAGCAATACATGCCACCCACAATAATCACAGCAGTTGAATACTGGTACCACAGTTTTGTATCCAGAAACATGAGGCCATTCTTAAAAAAGTTTGTGTTTCAGGTTAACCCTAACTATCCAAAATAAGTGATAAATTTGCCTGTTTTTTCTTTTTAATTTCAATCAGAATTTCCAATAACTTTGTCTATAACTTAGATATAAGTTAATCCAGCAAGACTAATAAAGTACAATAATTTAAAATCTTCTGTTTGAAGCTCAATTTTATAGATAAGCCGAAAGAACAAAAAAAAAGAAAAAAATTAATATTCTCTACCAACCTACCTTTTAATGAAACTCATTACCTACCGTACATGTATCTGACCATTCTCACAGAAAGTATAGTTATCTCCCCTGTGTTCAGAGTTAAAACACAATGGCAGTGTCTAAATCTACATAATCTAATGGACCTCCATAGACCGTGTGCTTTCATGTTCTCCCTATTGTCTCTAGGTCAATTACAAGCGTCTAGTCCGTCATTCATAATCCAGCCGTCGTCCATTAGAGAATATCCGCGTCCATAATCCAAAGACCTATTCCATTTTCCACATAACCGTATTAGCACCAAATTCAAAAGGACAATCATAGTATACATAAACCTAGGCTTGTTTCCTGCAAGAGAGAAGCGGTCAACAGTTTTCAATGATGCCGGCAAGACATCATGATGTTCCAAAAATATCAAATCCGTATCGCTGATCAGTATTCTTAATCCATAATATTCGTTGTAAAGTCGTCATCTAAAGAATGATGTATCTCAGTCACGCTTTGGTTGTGACTGTTCATATGAGTACCATGAGGTTCTTGAAGTACATGGGTTCATACGGCCCCTAGTCCCGGGTTAAGCGGAATTAGACACAAGTTACGAAACGTAGCGCCACGTTCGTATTTTGCTATCAGCATGCGATATGTATCGCCAAATTTGAGAAACTTTGAGTGTAAGCGCTTGGTGGAATAGCCCTGTTTTTTAAGTTTCTGCACCAGTGTTTTGTGACGTTGATTAAAATCGTCACATTTAACAAAGGATCTAGCAAATGCTACTAAGCGAGATATGTATACGCCATATGCAGGTCCCACTGGAATATTACTGTCCAGAAAGGGATAGTTTACGATATCGAAATTGTAATCATCTCTTTTGTCATAAAGTCGACGAGAGAGAATGCCCGCTTCATTTTTATAGAGATAGAGATCTAAATAAGATGTGCCTGTAGGGCTATCTGTAGTTTCCTTCAAATCCAGTGAAGGTGGATATATCCTTCACTGCGTCATTTATATAGCGATTATCCACAGCGAGAAGATCGTCTATATAGCGTTTGGTGAATGAGAAGGAACGGGCTTTGAATGGATCGGTTTTTGAAAAGCGCCTGCATATAGTCATATTCATAAGAGAACAGATACAGGTCAGCCAACAGGGGTGCACAATTAGTACCCATTGGAATACCTATGCTGCTGATATATTGTGTTGCCAAATTTCACATAGATATTTTTAATGAGAAATTCAAGCAACTCTATAAACAAAGAAACATCCATGAATGATATCTCTTGTATGTAGTAGAGCTAAAGAATGCTTTATGGCTTCCGACATTAATATATCTACGATCAGTTTTCTTGAACACAGATACTATTAATGAACTTATACGGTCAATAAGGTCCTGATGAGGGATTGTAGTATAGAGAGTCGAGAAATCCCGTGTGGATACATGTCTGTACGGTATGTGACCTTTAGCATCAAGTTCTTCCGTAAGACATTTTGAGTTTTTCAATATCCACATACATTCAACGCCAGAGTTCTTAGAAATAGTGGCGCAATACCGTTCCCAAAATGCTTTTGCCTCCTGAAGGGCCCTCGTCAATAGGGATAAGAAGCTTGGTGGTGCAGCTTCTAGAACCAGCTATGAATCTAGCTTTGTATGGTGATTTATGCATTTTGGGAGTCCAGTATATTTTTGGTATGTCGTTATGATTGGTTGGAAGACAAATACCTCTTTCCCTGAGATACTGTTTGTGATTGTTAAATAACTCTTCCAGAGTAAATGCAGTTTGGGAGTAAGTAGACGTATTTGATGAAGATATGTCTACACTCAATTCTTTAACCAGCACCTGGTAATAGTAATATTTACATATGAATATTATATTATTCGGAGCTTTGTCTGCTGGGACTATGGCGAATTTACTCTGGAGATTTGCTAGAACTTCTTGCGAATTGAGGTTTCTCAGAACTTGTTTTGCTTGGGGAAGAGTACTTCTGTCAATATGGTGGATTGTTTCAACGACCTTGCTCTTGGTGAGGTCCAGCCAATCAGCGAGTACTGTAGGTTCAACTTTTTCTCGCTTAGACCAATCAATAACGTACTGTTCCAATGCAGACAGGACTATCTTCTGATCGGCCTTCAGATTTATTCTTCTTGGCTCTATATTTAGGTCCTTTCATCAGGAGTAATTTCAGATCCTTATCACTCACCACATCAAGGTCACCAGTCACAATATGTTTGCATGGTGTATAGATAAGTTCGACGATTCACAATCACAACTATAGCCTCCTGACGTGTATAAGTTCCAGTCAAACTCCTTGACAGCATTGGAGTAATTGAATATTTTGGTGGCTATAGATTTAGTATACTTATATGAAATGGAAGGAGGTTCTGTGAACTTAAAATAGTTTGGTACAGCGTTGCGTACCTCTGGATCATTCAGGATTCGAGGTAAATTAATGATGTCCAGTCCTTTATCTAAGTAGTTGAGTTTCAAGAAAAGCCGATCTTGAGAGGTTTCGATTATGTTCACTGGACGATACAACCGAAAATATGCTATATCTTGACATACTTTAATGATTTTTGATGGTATTATATATCTATATAATCTAATGGACCATCACAGACAGTGTGCTTTCATGTTCTCCCTATTGTCTCTAGGTCAATCTCTATATCTATATAATCTAATGGACCATCATAGACCGTGTGCTTTCATGTTCTCCCTATTGTCTCTAGGTCAATCTCTATATCTATATAATCTAATGGACCATCATAGACCGTGTGCTTTCATGTTCTCCCTATTGTCTCTAGGTCAATCTCTATATCTATATAATCTAATGGACCATCACAGACAGTGTGCTTTCATGTTCTCCCTATTGTCTCTAGGTCAATCTCTATATCTATATAATCTAATGGACCATCACAGACCGTGTGCTTTCATGTTCTCCCTATTGTCTCTAGGTCAATCTCTATATCTATATAATCTAATGGACCATCACAGACCGTGTGCTTTCATGTTCTCCCTATTGTCTCGAAGTCAATGTCTAAATCTATATAATCTAATGGACCATCACAGACAGTGTGCTTTCATGTTCTCCCTATTGTCTTCACAAGCCAACTAAAAATACCCAAATTCCATTTTGAAAATTTGAATTAACCAATCAGATGTTCTAGAACTTGATACACTGGAGCAGGGTGTTAGCTGGGATATAAAATCTGCCTGTCCAAATATCACATTCTGCCAGATTTGGACAGACAGGCTACTCCTCTGTTTTCCCTATCTCGCCCATGTTGAATTTTCCAATTTTTGCCTGCATGTCCAAATTTGAAATTGCCTGCCCATTGGACAGTTTGATGGATCTCTGACTGACATCATGCACTGGTGTTCTTTGCCATGTGTACAGTGTACATTGTAGATGACTTGCGTGCTCCAATTGATGTTTGCATACACTGCCTACCATAAAAAAAAAACAAAAACATCTCGCCCATGTTGAATTTTCCAATATTTGCCCTCGCCCATGTTGAATTTTCCAATATTTGCCTGCATGTCCAAATTTGAAATTGCCTGCCCATTGGACATGTTGGGCAGTTTGATGGATCTCTGATTGACATCATGCACTGGTGTTCTTTGCCATGTGTACATTGTACATTGTAGATGACTTGCGTGCTCCAACTGATGTTTGCATACACTGCCTACCATTAAAAAAAAAAAAAAAAAAAAAATTGACCTGTAGGACAGGATATCCATTTTAAAGGTCCATTTTTCTTGGAATTAAATATAATTTCTCGAAAGGGTGGTAACAGGATGTCTTGATTGGCATTTTGGGGGTTCAAGCTGGAATTTCCGTTCGCTCTCATTATACCCCCCGTACACGTAGTGTAGGGGCGGTATACTGGTTTCAGCTTGTCCGTCCGTCCGTCCGTCTGTCTGTATGTCCGTCCGTCTTGCCGTACGTCCGTCCGTCCGTCCGTCCGTCCGTCCGTACGTCAGTCCGTCTGTACGTCCGTCCGTCCGTAACATTTGGTTTCCGGAGCATAACTTGACAACCGCTACTTGGATTCCTCTCAAATTTGGTATGCAGCTACTATAACACGAGACCTCGCTTGGGATTGCATTTGGCGCATGTGCATCTACAGGTGGCGCCACCTAGGGTCAAAACTTTCTCATTGGCCCGTAACATTTCGTTTCCGGAGCATAACTTGACAACCGCTACTTGGATTCCTCTCAAATTTGGTATGCAGCTACCATATCATGAGACCTTACATGGGATTGCGTTTGGCGCATGTGAGTCTACAGGTGGCGCCCTCCGTCCATCCGTACCAACGTCCGTCCGTCCGTAACATTTGGTTTCCGGAGCTTAACTTGAGAACCGCTACTTGGATTCCTCTCAAATTTGGTATGCAGCTACCATACCATGAGACCTCTCTTGGGATTGCGTTTGGCGCATGTGCGTCCACAGGTGGCGCCACCTATGGTCAAAACTTTCTCTTCGGCCCGTAACATTTCGTTTCCGGAGCATAACTTGACAACCGCTACTTGGATTCCTTTCAAATTTGGTATGCAGCTACCATACCATGAGACCTTGCATGGGATTGCTTTTGGAGCATGCGAGTCTACAGGTGGCACCACCTAGGGTAAAAACTTTCTCGTCGGTCCGTAACATTTCGTTTCCGGAGCATAACTTGACAACAGCTAATAGGATTCTTCTCAAATTCTGTATCTAGCTACCATACCATGAGACCTTGTTTGGGATTGCGTTTTGCGCGTTTATGTCTACAGGTGTCGCCACCTAGGGTCAAAGCTTTCTCGTTGATCTGTAACATTTGGTTTTCCGGAGTATAACTTGACAACCACTACTTGGATTCCTCTCAAATTTGGTATGCAGCTACCATACCATGAGACCTCACTTGGGATTGCGTTTGGCGCTCCAGAGGGTGAGAACTTTTAGTCTGCAGTAGGATCTCTATAAGAAGATAATGGCGCAACAATAGCAGGTTTGATTTGATAATAAATACCAACATTGTTTATAAATGTTTAATTTTCAGAACAATCCATCAAACTCCTCTGTGTATCATCACGACACATGCGTAGACAATCTGTTAACTGCAGTCGCGATCGAGCGAGGTCTCCTTGTCAACTAATTACATACCGTGCCGCCACCAAACGCAATCTAAGTGAACTTACCTGTAAACAACTATAACATGTATAGTTATATTCTCCTACAAACATTCGTTAATTTCTATCAAATGTGCATTCGGGGGGTATCTTGTAAGCATACTTACTGATCATTTCCACCACCACCCGATGCAATCTCATTCAACTTACTCGTGAAATGTTAACCACCAACATGTATCTATGCCTTACGGGGGGTATCTTGTAAGCAGCCTTACTGATCATTTTCAACAAATGTGTGCATCCCTCAGACTATGCTCTAGTTCTGACCTGTTTGTTCATATATAAGTGACATGGAAGGTTAGGGGTTGTTAGCAAACTGAAATAACTCCACGATAGCAAGGTATATATGTCCATGCAGGTGGACTGATTATAATATAAATTTCTTGGAATTAAATATAATTTCTCGAAAGGGTGGCAACAGGATGTCTTGATTGGCATTTTGGGAGTTCTAGCCGGAATTTCCGTTTGCTCTCATTCTGACCTGTTTGTTCATATATAAGTGACATGAAAGGTTAGGGGTTGTTAGCAAACTTAAATAACTCCATGATAGCAAGGTATATATGTCCATGCAGGGGGACTGATTATAATATAATTATAATTTATCCCTGAAGATGACTGCAGTTATCAGGTGGACTGAGGTCTTGGAGATGCCAATTCTCCAAAGTTCCAAAATTGTAAGTTCCTTACATTTTGTGGATAATCAGGCATGTTTTATCCATGTGACATATCTTCAGTTTACAGATGGCAAATGAAATTCATTTTTTCACTCAATTCATTGGAATTGTCAGGATTAAGATCAAATACTTCAAGGTGGATGTGCATGGAAGGATGTACATGGAAGGATGTGCATGGAAGGATGAAATTGACAAGCTCTCTAATAATTCAATCACTTTTCAAGTCAGATAAAAAACTTTGACTGAACGACACATTCTCTTGTCAATATGAGCGCAACCCAATTCTGAACAGTTTTAATCAATTAGAGCTGAATTTCGGTACAAATATTCTTTGGAACCTGGTTCAAAATTCAGTTTTGATGTTGTCAAATTATTAGAGACAGGTCTTCAAGACCATAATTAGAGAACAACCAAATCTTTGTGATAACTTTTTTTGTACCAGACAAGTACAGGTTGTACGTTAATCCCTCTAATTATTCACTCTAGTATTTCAGATAATGCCATTTTGGGTTAACTAGCCCAAGTTTCACCCTTGACTTGCTTTCTGCTATCTGTTTACAATGTCAGTGATGACCCTGTAGTATACTAATTTGGCTGTAATGATAGCCGGGAATAGGACTGGCAGATGAAAGTGTAACCTCTCTATAGCAGGGCTTCGTGTTTAGCGCTAGTGATAGCTCACCTGCACGCAAACACTAGCGTAAATTCATGTCAGGAGAGTGATTTATAGCTCACGTAAACTGTCATATTTTATGTTGTATTACATTGCAACCACTCGCTAGACATTCGAATACGCTCTCCTAAATATTTTGACGTGAGCTATTTTTAGCTCGCGCACTAATTCTAAACACGAAGCCCTGTATAGTTCTGTTATTGGGGATCAAATTTGGGATTAGTTCATGTAAGAGGAGACAACGCTTTTCAATGCGACTTCACACGTTAGCAAATGGAACAAGGGCCTCCCTATTTACCACTATTAGAAATCCCGTAAAGTCACGTCACTTGTCTTACATGGCTGATATGCCCAAATTTGAACCACCTTATGGATTTTCAGCCTTATGAAAGGGTGAAAATGATTGGCATTTGTTAATTTCGGGGACAGGACAGCACCCACCCAGGATCAGAATCAATGCTATATCAAGGCAACTTATAGCTAGACTAGACTCTATAAATGTTTATACGTTGTGATTTTCCTAAATTTGATTAATCAGTTGTTTTATTAAAAATAAATCCTGTTGACGTAATTATAAAACTTTACAACCAGGACATGTGGGTGTGAGCAGATTTAAATTTTAAATTTGAAGATCTTAAAGAGCAATGTCTTGCAGCAAATTTATGTAATCTCGCTAATAATTCACTCATATTAAAACAGTTCAGAAGCAAATTCCAGAAAAGATTCTGTCAATATTCACCTCTGATTGTTCAGAACTGTTCACAATTGGGCTGTTGTTCAAGATGTTGGCAAAGAAAAGATCCATCAGCCTATTATTTTTTTTTTTATTTAATTAAATAAATAGCTGGTCTAAAAGTGTTTGAATGATTAGGGTGATTACCATATAGCGAAACTTAACAGTGAATTATCACCGAGAAAATATAATTCTGTCCAGGTACATTTATCTATGTATAATTGGAAAGTAGACACCATAATTATAAACACAGATTGTCAATTTCCCAGGTAAAACAATACACATAAGATGCCAAGTTGTTATCAATCAACCCATACGGACTGGAACAAGACCTCATAAATGACAGCTTTTATTGATTGCATTAAGACAAACGCTTGCTGAAGATCCGAGCTGTCATGCCGAACACTTCTCTCCTGAAATTAATGGCAGCTATTGAGGCCCTAAGTGACTTAGTGTACTTCGCTGGACAAATATCATTTTCAGCATTTTGTCGATAAATATGTTTCAGGTCGGTACAGGCACAATATTTTTATCGATATGACTTTGCCGTTTTCTTAATCATTTCTTAATGCCCGTAAGTTTTCTTATAGAGTTACACCGTTTCCAAGGTTACTGATGGAATTTGTATCAATAAGAGACAGATCTATTAATACCATGTTTTGTACAGCTTATGTGACTGATTATCTGGGAAAGCTCAATACATATTTGTTATGTTTTGTTGTTGTTAATGGTTTGTAATGAATTGGTCTTCCAGTGCATGCATGTATTTCATTTTCAGTTGTTCCAATAATATTCTACTCTATTATTAGATGCTTGACAAAATTAAGTCATTTTGAGCAAAGTGTGACTGTTCTGGCTATGCAGAGTAAATGGATCAATATCAATGAATTTCATTGAAATAACAATGAAATTCACTAAAGCAACAATGAGATTCGGTACTCACACTTAGATTCATGTAATTAGATTGGAGCCACAATTAGATTCATTGAAACCACATTGATATTCATTGAAAAAACAATGAGATTTGTGGAAACAAATGAGGTTCATGGAAACTACAATGAGATTCATGAAACTAAAATGAGATTCATGGAAACTCATGAAACTACCAGGAGATTCATGGAAATCACACTAAGTTTCATGGAAACCTATGAGATTCATGGAAACTACAATGAGATTCATGGAAATCACAATGAGAATCTTTGCAGTCATGAGATTTATTGAAACGACAAAATTCTTTGAACCATGATTCATTTGAGCCACCATGAGATGATTCATGTGTAGTGTTTTGTTATCCAACTTGGAGATTGCCCCATGTTTGATCATTGGCTGTGAATATGCCATTTTGTAGTTTTGGTATACATTTGTTTGGATCTGTTCTCGCTGTATCTTGACATGTCAGAGTTCAGATCATTCAATCCTGTTCAAGGTCAAGGTCAATGTACACATACTTTTAACTGTCATTATCTTGAATTTTATGTAAAATGTTTTGTGTAGCGTTGATTTTTTTACCCATAGAAGAGTCCAAAGATTTTCTCAATTTTAATTATCATACTTTCCCCTTTTGTCTTTCCAGGTAATGTCGTCATGCATCCCACAGGCCTCCTATGGTCCGGTAAGTACAATTGCTGCAAAATATTACAGGCTTTCTTTGGGCCATTGTAAATCTTGATCCTCCAGTAAATATCCTCCAATAAGAAGACAGGAATTGCAAAATTGGTCCATCTTTCATTTAAATCTCAGGAGACAAAGGAGAACCAATAGTCTGTCCAGGTACAACGATGAGTCTAGATGGAAGGCCAGCTTAAACATACAGGACAGATCAACCCAGAAATCTGAAAACAATATCAAACCTGTTGATTGGCTTGTTGAATTGCCAAACTCTGTATTCAAATTTATCCCAACCACGATTGCATGCAGTTGCAAAAAGGACGGTCAATATTAGCAGATGATCCCTTTGGATGGGTCAATATTACCTGATGACCCTCTGGATGGGTCAATATTAGTGGATGATCCATCTGGATGGTTCAGTATTAGTGGATGACCCTCTTGATGGGTCAATATTAGTGGATGATCTCTCTGGATGGGTCAGTATTAGTGGATGACCCTCTGGATGGGTCAATATTAGTGGATGATCTCTCTGGATGGTTCAGTATTAGTGGATGACCCTCTTGATGGGTCAATATTAGTGAATGATCCCTCTGGATGGGTCAGTATTAGTGGATGACCCTCTGGATGGGTCAATATTAGTGGATGATCCCTCTGGATGGGTCAGTATTAGTGGATGACCCTCTTGATGGGTCAATATTAGTGAATGATCCCTCTGGATGGGTCAGTATTAGTGGATGACCCTCTGGATGGGTCAATATTAGTGGATGATCCCTCTGGATGGGTCAGTATTAGTGGATGACCCTCTGGATGGATTAATATTAGTGGATGATCCCTCTGGATGGGTCAGTATTAGTGGATGACCCTCTTGATGGGTCAATATTAGTGAATGATCCCTCTGGATGGGTCAGTATTAGTGGATGATTCTCTGGATGGGTCAATATTAGTGGATGATTCCTCTGGATGGGTCAGTATTAGTGGATGGCCCTCTGGATGGATTAATATTAGTGGATGATCTCTCTGGATGGGTCAGTATTAGTGGATGACCCTCTTTATGGGTCAATATTAATGGATAATCCCTCTGGATGGGTCAGTATTAGTGGATGACCCTCTGGATGGATTAATATTAGTGGATGATCCCTCTGGATGGGTCAGTATTAGTGGATGACCCTCTAGATGGGTCAATATTAGTAGATGATCCCTCTGGATGGGTCAGTATTAATGGATGACCCTCTGGATGGATTAATATTAGTGGATGAACCCTCTGGATGGGTCAGTATTAGTGGATGACCCTCTGGATGGGTCAATATTAGTGGATGATTCCTCTGGATGGGTCAGTATTAGTGGATGGCCCTCTGGATGGATTAATATTAGTGGATGATCCCTCTGGATGGGTCAGTATTAGTGGATGACCCTCTTTATGGGTCAATATTAATGGATAATCCCTCTGGATGGGTCAGTATTAGTGGATGACCCTCTGGATGGATTAATATTAGTGGATGATCCCTCTGGATGGGTCAGTATTAGTGGATGACCCTCTAGATGGGTCAATATTAGTGGATGATCCCTCTGGATGGGTCAGTATTAGTGGGTGACCCTCTGGATGGATTAATATTAGTGGATGATTCCTCTGGATGGGTCAGTATTAGTGGATGACCCTCTGGATGGGTCAATATTAGTGGATGATTCCTCTGGATGGGTCAGTATTAGTGGATGGCCCTCTGGATGGATTAATATTAGTGGATGATCTCTCTGGATGGGTCAGTATTAGTGGATGACCCTCTTTATGGGTCAATATTAATGGATAATCCCTCTGGATGGGTCAGTATTAGTGGATGACCCTCTGGATGGGTCAATATTAGTGAATGATCTCTCTGGATGGGTCAGTATTAGTGGATGACCTCTGGATGGGTCAATATTAGTGGATGATCTCCTCTTGATGGGTCAGTATTAGTGGATGACCCTCTTGATGGGTCAATATTAATGGATGATCCATCTGGATGGGTCAGTATTAGTGGATAACCCTCGGATGGATTAATATTAGTGGATGATCCTCTGATGGGTCAGTATTAATGGATAATCCTCTGGATGATTAATATTAGTGGGATGATCCCTCTGGATGATTAATATTAGTGGATGATCCCTCTGGATGGGTCAGTATTAGTGGATGACCCTCTGGATGGGTCAATATTAGTGAATGATCCCTCTGGATGGGTCAGTATTAGTGGATGACCCTCTGGATGGATTAATATTAGTGGATGACCCTCTGGATGGATTAATATTAATGGATGATCCATCTGGATGGGTCAGTATTAGTGGATGACCCTCTGGATGGATTAATATTAGTGGATGATCCCTCTGGATGGGTCAATATTAATGGATAATCCCTCTGGATGGATTAATATTAGTGGATGATCCCTCTGGATGGATTAATATTAATGGATGATCCATCTGGATGGGTCAGTATTAGTGGATGACCCTCTTGATGGATTAATATTAGTGGATGATCCATCTGGATGGATTAATATTAATGGATGATCCATCTGGATGGGTCAGTATTAGTGGATGACCCTCTTGATGGATTAATATTAGTGGATGATCCATCTGGATGGATTAATATTAATGGATGATCCATCTGGATGGGTCAGTATTAGTGGATGACCCTCTGGATGGATTAATATTAGTGGATGATCCCTCTGGATGGATTAATATTAATGGATGATCCATCTGGATGGGTCAGTATTAGTGGATGACCCTCTTGATGGGTCAATATTAATGGATGATCCATCTGGATGGGTCAGTATTAGTGGATGACCCTCTGGATGGATTAATATTAGTGGATGATCCCTCTGGATGGGTCAGTATTAGTGGATGACCCTCTGGATGGGTCAGTATTAGTGGATAACCCTCTGGATGTGTTAATATTAGCAGATGATCCCTCTGCTACCCTCTGTATGGGTCAGTATTAACGGATGCCCTTCTGGATAGGTCAATATTAGTGGATGATCCCTCTGGATGGGTCAGTATTAACGGATGCCCTTCTGGATAGGTCAATATTAGTGGATGATCCCTCTGTATGGGTCAGTATTAACGGATGCCCTTCTGGATAGGTCAATATTAGTGGATGATCCCTCTGTATGGGTCAGTATTAACGGATGCCCTTCTGGATAGGTCAATATTAGTGAATGATCCATCTGGATGGGTCCGTATTAGTGGATGACCCTCTTGATGGGTCAATATTAGTGGATGATTTGTCTGGATGGGTCAGTTTTAGTGGATGACCCTCTGGATGTGACAATATTAGCAGATGATCTATCTGGTACATGTACCCTCTGGATGAGTCAGTATTAGCGGATGATCTCTCTAGATGGTTAAATATTAGCGGATCATCCTCTGGATGGGTCAATATTAGTGAAAGATCCCTCTAGATGGGTCTGTATTAGCATATGATCCCTCTGGATGGTCAATGTTAGCAGATGATCCATTTGGATCAATCAATATTAGCAGATCTGTGACCCGCCTGGATGGGTTAGTATCAGCGGATGATCTCTCTGGATGATCACATGTATTTGGTAAAAGTGTAATTCTGTCCAGGTACATGTGCAATGTATTGATAAAGAAAAAAATATATGCTTAAAATGAACCAAGGCAGATTCATATTCAAGCAACTGTCAGAGACATTTTGAGTTTCAGTTCGATGCAACTTTGAACACCACCCCACAGTGTGGGCAGAATTAATCCAAAATAACTCCAGAAACCACATGATCACATATATGATCCCTCGCATGGATTCCAATATTGGGTCTCCTGGATTCCAATATTGGGTCTCATGGATTCCAATATTGGGTCTCCTGGATTCCAATATTGGGTCTCATGGATTCCTATATTGGGTCTCATGGATTCCAATATTGGGTCTCATGGATTCCAATATTGGGTGTTGACCTTTTAAAGTAACATATGAAGGAAACTGTAATAGAAGGAGGAACATTCACAGTTCTGCTGGAGTCATCAAACTGTAATCATTAGACTCAACATTTCATGTAATAATCCCTCTTCAGTTTCATGTTAATTCTGACATGCTGTCCAGGGCAGGAAATGCATGAGAGTCTGGGATAAACTGATCTCTACTTAATACATAGCATATATGTTTGTTCTCTGCTTATTAGTTAGCGTATGTTCTCTACCAGCATATACTCTGTTGGATAGTTCAGCTGTAAAAGTTATGAGATTAATATAAATCTCGGATGATTATTACATTACATAACAATACATGTAGCATGTGACAGTACAACAAGAATACAGAGCTCTACATGTGTAAATGTATTCGTTAAAGGGGAACCTCAAAGATCTAGCATCATTTTCAGGGGAAGGAAGTGCTTAAAATTGACAATAAAATGCTGTTTATCACACATACCTGTAAATACATGTACTCCAAGCAGTTGCAGAGATAGCTTATTTTTGCTATGAATCAACAACTGTCAGGGCTGCAGCTGCTTCCGGAAAACGTATGGGTGCCCAAAACATCTGACGCCTGAACTCAAATGAAAAAAAAACAAACAACGAAAGTGTTGCTGTTGTTCAATTTCAAAGGATTTCTGAAGGAAATACTCCTAGAAAAAGCTTCTGAGAGCCTCAATATTGATCTGATTGCATAGCTGGTTATTGAATTTTATGCTGATAAACCTGTATTTTTGATTGATCGCAGGTTATTTGTGCCGAAATTCACTAACGAAAATTGGACCCTCAATAATGAATTACGAATGGGAACTGGGAGTTGGGGATCGGAACCTACAAAAAATTCCAAGATGCAGCCCAGGTTGAAGAGATAGCTTCTCTTTGTTATGAATCAACAGCTGTGTTACTCTCAGTTGTGGAATGTAGTAGTTGAATATGATTTGTGAATCATGTATTTTCTGAAAAGGATATTTAATCCTCCCTGACATTGCCAAATTGATGGTATAAGATGGCAGGTTAAATCTGATGTATTATTACATGATAATGGTCTAATGCATTTCACACCTGTATTTGTGATTAGTGTCTTCTAGTGTTTGGAACACCTTCAGGCCATTCACAATAATAGTTCTGCAGTAACTCTACTTGTCCATATATATTTTGCAGTTAAAAAAAAAAGTTTGGTTAAATAGCTTTTTTGTTTCTGTGTTTTTCAGCAGTACTCTGTGAAATCCTGTGCAAAAAGTAAAAAAACTGACAAAAAAACCCACAACAAAATAATAAAATAAAATTCCTACCTACCTGCCCGATTTTTCTAAAGTTGGTTACTGGAAACGCATATTTTTATTGTGGATGTCCTCACTTCAACGTGGGTGGTTCTTGCTCCAATATGCAGTGTTTACCATTTGATTGCAGGTTATCACAAGAACCCATGATTATTGTTAAGCACATATTTTCCTTCGCTCAAATCACAATTGCAAAACAGTTCATACAATTTTATAAGCATCCGCAATAGTTATAGGTCTCACTAGCTGTCATTTGACACCTGTCTTCCCACACAGCCAGGCTGAGATGCCTATTGCTGTATAATCTCCATTCTTACCATTCGCTAACTGTTATCAGCAAAAGGACTTTGTCACAGGCACAATTAAAGCATGTTACCATGGTTACGGTGAAATCTGTGAATTGCACAAAATTCAAGTTAATCCATTAAAACATGAGTAGTGTGATTAACGTCACAGGACCTACGAAGTACGGTAGAGTGAGGAAGATGACTTGGGGGTCCAAGCGTAATGTTATAGATCACCTAGATGACTTGGGGGTCCAAGCGTAATGTTAAGGTCACTTAAGTAGGTCAAATGTTCATCAAAAGTAGCTCAGCTCAGAACTGGCTGGCAACAGTCCCCTAATGCATGTTCATGCCAAAAATCAAGGTTCTAATGTCAACTGTTCTCTTTATTTTGCCAACGAAAGGATTTGGATGGACCGATGGACTCACTGATTACATGTACCAGACAATTTGCAACGATAGCACCAGCCGGTACACTGAGACGTGGTTCACATCATTTCATTCATTTCTCGCTTTCCTATCTCTTTAGCATGGGTGGGGGCTTTAACTAAGTAGTTACTGATAACTGCACGGTGTACATTAAATATGATAACTATGGATGAATGATCCTACTCTTCCAAGAAACGATCATTACATGTATGTTTCATTTGTGATAATTTTGGCAACCAGATCAAAGATTGCCTCATTATTATTGATTAAAAATATTTTCTTTGCTAATTTAAGATTCAGGGAAGAAAGAGAACAAAGGAACCACTGTGTGAATTATGTCTCATCTAGTGCACCTGGCAGTGCTATCAGGGAAGCTCTTTGTTAAAGGATTAAATTGAATTTTGTGCAAGTGGAGGATTGGGGAATGGGAGGCTTGCACAATAGAACCAGAATGATACACTGGAAGTGCTTAAGTTCTGTCAGTTGATTGGTTAGCTGTGCCAAAATTGACAAACAGGAATTGGCAATAACAGGATCTGATTGGATAGGTGGTATTGTGCAAGTCCCCCATTTACTAGGCAGGCAGCTCGATCAGTTTGTGTGACAATATGATATCGCCACCAAATCTGGTCGAAATGTGACTTATTTCAGCTCAGTGAGAACCATATACATGTATGGCAGCTAGGTCGGACTCATTCCAGTTGATTCAATGATGTTTTTTATATAAAATATCCTGTTGATGTAGTTGCTAAGAAATTAAAGGTACATGTATAATATTTGTCAATATGACGAGGCTTAGGAAATGAAACATTTTGAGTTTGTCTATTCAAAGGGAAATTTTTGTCAAGTACAAAATTTAACATCTGTCTATTATATAATGTTAATTTAACACCTACGTCTGACCATCTTTGATTCATTAAGAGGTAATGTTATAATCAGGAATTAGGTCCTCTCAAGGAAATAACCAAGTCCATCTTTATACCCACAGGAGTTAAACTAAGGTCATTATAGTGAGGCAATAGAACTGGTAATTTCTTTCATTAAAGAGACATTGGGGAATTACATCTGAATTAAAGCTCTTCAAAGAGATTAGACTGTATTATGCAATTAGCATAGTGATGCAATTAACAGCGACATCTGGATGCCCATGACTTCCAGCTTAAAACCAACTGTTAAAAAAATCTGTGAATCCTCTTCTAAATTCCGGATAGAATCTGTTCAAGCTAAATTGATTGCAGTGTGACCATAGCTGGTGATGTACGCTTTTCAATTCAGATACTGACAGAATCTATAATCATTGGTCAGGTAACAGGCCCGTAGCCAAAGGGGGGTTTTCTGGGTTCGGGCGAACTCCCCTTTCGGAAATAATATATATTTTTCTTAAATATAAATGCCCTTTTCTAACACTGAAGCGAACCCCCTATTTGCCCCTTCCTGATGTGCCCTTTTGGAGTGAAGACGAATCACCCCTCAGTAAATCCTGGCTACCACCCTGGGTAAAGAACAAATCATTGGGGAACATTTTCAGTTCAGATAATGACAGAATCTATAATCAATGGGCAGGTAAAGAACGAATCATTTGGGGAACGAACACTTTCAATTCAGATACTGACAGAATCTATAATAAGTGGTCAGGTAAAGAACGAATCATTGGGGAACGAACATTTTCAATTCAGATACTGACAGAATCTGTAATAAGCGGTCAGGTAAAGAACAAATCTGGGAAACTTTTGTGTTAAACTTTAATACATGTAACTGTTTCAACTGGAAGCCATCTTGATTGAATATAAAGTTACAAAATAGATATACCCGATGTGTATACCACATGTTCTATAGGCATACAAGTGGCTGTCTTGTAGGTTATTAGTTCCACTGCTCATCTTGTGCCCTATTTTTAGCCAAGACTGTTGATGGTACATGTATATATGCCAAAGCCAATGAGTGGCAAGTGAAGTCCCAATCTTTACTACATGAACCAGGACCCTTGAACACCCTGGTACAACCTGGCAAATTTCACCAG
Organism: Hanleya hanleyi; assembly: GCA_036873755.1. Taxonomy (NCBI): domain Eukaryota; kingdom Metazoa; phylum Mollusca; class Polyplacophora; order Lepidopleurida; family Hanleyidae; genus Hanleya; species Hanleya hanleyi. The sequence goes on along the minus strand of JAVTVY010003311.1, from coordinate 13,922 downwards.
CAACTCTTAATGTCTACCAGCTCTCAGAGTCTACATGCTTCTGTTTAGAGGGGGGTACGGAGAGCTATCGGGTTTCACTCAACCTCTGGCAAGGAAAATTCGAGAGCCAACAGCCATCTTGCTTTCGACTTTTGCCGGCTTCTGGAGTTACCTGGGTGGAGGAGTGTATACAGAGAAAAGTGAAAACTGATTTCATGAAAAGTTTTTAACCACCGTTGACTGTGTTTCCTCAGGCTGTTTGTTTCTGTGACCTTCAATGATATAATTCTTCCTTGGAACTCTGGGTTTAGTTGACAGATTGGTTGTATAGTTTTACACAGAAAGGAACTTGGTTTCCTTGGCAACCCCTCAAGATTGAAGAGTTTTGGATTACGAAATCAGAGGTCAGGAACTGTTACATGTAGGTAAGAGATTTCCCCATTTCCCCTTAATGACTTGAGTTAAGGTTGTTTGCAATCCGAATAGCATGACTCCTAGCCTAATTGGGTGTATTTTACTGTTATTTTATTGGTCTAATCCAGATTAATGGCATCTATTTGTGCCTACCTTCATTTATATTCTGCCTCTTTTCATATGAACGTCATCACGCTTGATAAACATTTGGAATCTTATTAAGTTTAAATGAGTTTCTTTTGTGGATGAAAAATATGGAGCGACATTGTATACATTGTATGCATGTATCTCTTGGCTCAAACAGGCTCAATTAATTACATTTTGCTCCCCAAGCAACTATGGCCCCTTTTAGACATCTTACACTTGAAAAAAATTCTGTTCACAGTTTTGAAATCAGAGGACAAGTTTTACAATTATCTGGTGTGATTTGATGCATGAAAATACAGTAGGCTCGATGTTAGAAGTCACAAGACTGTCATGGTGGTTGAGTTGGGTGGTGGGGAGGGGGGGGGTGGACTAAGGGCACATATCTTCCATCCCTTCCTTATACATTATGTGAATCACAAGCCTTTAACATATAATTTCATGTTAATCTGACATAATCATCATGATTAGCTCGTATTCTCTAATTTAGTTATATCGAGTCATAAGCCAGTGTAAAGTTTGTACTCGCTAACGATGTACACACACAATTTTTTTTTCTTATGAAAGTACACATGTATTCATATCGTAATAAGATTGATTACATCACCGAGTTATAGCCTTGCAAGCGGCAGGTTATAGATTCGATTCTGGTCTGAGTCATATACAAACTTGTATCTTCCTCGCTTTGTGCTCAGCAGGAAAAGGATAGATCAAGGACTGGTTGGCCCAGTGCCTGGATAACTTGGCAGGGTAACTGTTGTGATATGACTGAGAAATTGTTGGAAACCACGATAAAATCCTGAGTCAGTCACTCAGTAAATAAGTCCCTGATGAGCCAGAATTCAATTTTACCTACGTAGTCGATTCAATAAAAATATTTATAAGCTTGAATGCATTCTGATCACTCAGAATTTCATGTAGGCTTAAATAGCATGACATTTAAATATCATAACTGTTTGGGTTCAGTTTATCTGAGATTGGAGTGGATGGTAATTCTCCTAATAATTCAGTGACACGAAATGAAATTTTCCACCCGTGATCAAATTTATTAGAGCAAGAATTTGAAAAAAATAGTCCAAACTCCTGCAAAGAATCCGTTATTTCCATAATCAAATATTTAGTGATTTTAGAGGGTGGTCAAAGTTAGAACAACTGATCAAATTTTGTTCACACAGTTGAGGGCGATTGAATTTCAATAGGGTGGGTGAATTATGACAGGAAGTCCTAATACTTAAATTTTAGACATTTTGAACCATGGTAAACTAGAACCCTGTCAAAACTGACACTATAATCTGGTCCCAAACATGGTCACTTTACACTGGTTTCACTCCATACACAAAACTTGTCTGAACAGTGCAAAATTTTCTGAATGTTTCTCCATGTTTATTGACTCATTTTCTGATCGTTTCATGCCTGGTACAAAACACAAACCAAGTACTGGAGTAGGCAAAAAGAACCATTGTTTTTTGGAGAAGTCCAGCGGGTGTAATCGGATATTCACACTGACTCTTAGAGTATACCTTTTAACTAATGGTGATTTTTTTTGCCAGTGGTACAAGGTGGTTAGTGTTTCAGCATGATACCAGTTTAGTTCAGAGAAAGGTGGTTTTTTACCTCCTTTCTCAGAAGATTCTTCTGTGTCGTAAACCCTCTAATAATTCAATCATTACAACTGTAATTTCTCACAATAAAATCAGGGAATGTTCAAATTCGGAAGTTGACAAAATGGTTCAAAATCAAACAGATAGGCTATTATTTCATCACTGTGTTAAAGGTGAAATGCAAAGGTTTATGTTGCAAATTTCCAATTTTTGGCTATATTTTTATTGAACGGGAGGTAAAAGATGATTGACACGGTAAAAATCACAATCGAGCCTCAAGAGTCAATTTAGAAGAGAATGGAATATCGGCAACTAACTGGGATACCCGGGGGGTTTCTGGGTGTAAAAAGGAATAGGACCCAAATATCGTGATATGATGGAAATATTGTTGAAAGCGACAAGCTTTGGCCTCAAACAGACCTTGATGAATCTGTGACCTGAATTACATTTTGAATCAAAATGTAATTTTGATCAGGGTCAGAGTTCACAGGGTAGCTCTGTTTATGGTAAATGGACAGAATTACTCTTTAAGAGGGTGGAGCTCTGAAGTAGGAGTAGTGTCCCACTGCAGTACTCATTTAGTACTACTGCAGTAGTAGATGATCATTTAGTGTCCTACTGATGATCAGTTAGTGTCCTACTGCAGTAACTCAAGATGCAGAGTTTTTGCCTATACTCCAGTACTCAGTGTCAGTAGTTAAAATGATTAAAGTGTAGAATGTTCATAGCTCAAGGTGCATCAAAATTTGATGCACCTTGAGCTATGAACATTCTATACTGGCTGGAATTTGTAAATAAGCGGTGGCCTAATGCGCATTTTATAACCCTGCGAACATCGAACATCGTCTGAGCTGGATAAGTATGCCACGGTGTTGTTGCTGTAATTCTTCATCATGCCTGACTTCCCTGCCAAAACACTTTCTGAGTGGAACTTTTTTTGCCATAAGTCGACCTCGATGTTTATTGAAGTCTCACCAAGGTGGTACTGTTCTTTTGCTACCTCGCCAAGGGAAATACCGCTTCGTGTCGAATGTGGCTGCTGAACGCAGTAATATCTCCATTTTTTTGCAGTGATGTATTGCTTTGATTTAGATCACAGGTGTTTTTCATTGACACCTGTGCTCTGACATTTTTCTTTGATCAGCCCCTCCCCATCTCCAGCAACAAAAGGGGAACACAAGACCATTGTATGTTGCGTAGTTTGTAACACTGTTACCATGGTTACCATGCTTCGCGCGAATCATGATGTACATGTAGCTGTACCTGCAACCAACAGACAAGGTATTTGGAAGATGTGTATTGCGTGAAGATGTGTATTGCGTGAAGATGTGTACTGCATGGATTAAAACTGTCTGGCTTTTATGCTCCACTCTCTTAAGGAGTCATTCTGTCCATTCACCATAAACAGAGCTACCCTGTGAACTCTGACCCTGGAAGGACCAATGACATTAAGCTTTGCATGGAGAGGTGAGAGGGGAACTTTACTGTCTCGGAATGGCAAGATCGTGTCTGTATTACAAACTCCATGCAGCCGATTGAACAGGGTCAGTGGCAGGAAGCTTTTTGCAGAGTGTAGAAAATAGACAAGCCAGCCAGAGAAGTGGGGATTGGAGTAGCTGTGGATCGGAGTAGGTTGCATCATTCCACCACATACGCCTGTTACAGGACGGCTCTGAAAGAGAGTTTCATTATAGAGTCTGATTAAAGATGTTTATTTGATGGTGGCATTAGCTACAGCTTCACTATAAGGTTACTCAATATCAAGCTGAATCTGATGTGACTATGGTCAGGTGTCCACCCGAATTAATAATACTGTACTGGTTGGGCTGGTCAGTGTCCAGGGTAATAGGAACTGTGAGCACTCTCATGGTCTGGCACATGTAGGCACCGTCGTGATATGACTGAAACAAGGTTGAAAACGACGTTAAATCCTACTACTCACTCTTAATAATGTGTATTACATGTACATGTACTGCATCAACCCTTTTGTAAGGGGAGTTAACTGAAAGATTGTTGAAAGCGACGTTAAATCATACTCAGTCACTCACTCGGCCCTGTTTTAAAGCTGAATACATATGTGGATCAAATTTGGTCCCCCAACAACATCAGACAGAGGTTTATTCTGTATAGATGTTTTGCCCCTGATCAAATAAATTCTTCATACAAATTTATCACTATTATTATCCATGTTGCTAGGCTAAAATCAGTCCCGTGAGAGTTCCATGCAACAATGTTTTTATCTTGTTTGTATTCAGAGAATCAAGCCTTTGATGATCAGAGATTTTGCTATAATTATTTTTAAGGCGCCATAGGTTATTCATTGTGGAAATAAATTGATAAAATTGGGAATGAATGAGTCTGAGATACATGATCAAAGAGTATATGTATGCAGTTGCCCAGATACAGGGATCAAGGTGCCTGACTGATTATTAAATCTTGCTATAACCATAAATGATGATTATGTTCTAAACAAAATGATCCACTCATTCCAGTTTCACTGCATGTACATGTAACTTAAGACGGCAAACAGCTATTGGGGGATAAGCATACAACACCATCAATGTGATTCTCATAGCACCAGTTACTAGTGTATGCCCATTGGTTTTGACAGTGGATTTACATATACAGATAAACAACAACAATTTCAGTTTTGGGTGACGACATGATCTTCATTCATTGATTTTAACTTATTACCAATTATGAACCTTCACAGATTATGTTGGAAAATACATGTACTGGATATCTTTTTGAAAATTTGAATTGATCAAACATTTTGTTAGAAACTGGAAGATATTAAATTAAGGGTGCTCTGGAGTTTCCATGCGAATCCATTTGTACCCCTCTAGTCAGATCTTGATTTATGCCTTTCGCATTGTACGTGGACCACATCCATGCTTGTTTGACAATTATGCTTGGTTGAATGTTTCACATGAAAGTAAATTTCCAAGATTTTTTTTTTTTTTTTAAATCCATGAACAATGATGAAGGTGTCAGACTTGACCTTGAATGTACCAGTATCTATTTGGATACCCTAAAAAAAATATATATATTTTTTCTTGTAGAAGTCTCTTGTTCTCTGTCCTAATAATTGAACGAAAAATTCAACATGTAAGCAGACAAGTTTAGTCACTAAGCAACTATTATATTCACTTAATCTCAGGAGAATAATGGTGTTTGAAGTAATACCTCCAGAAACAGGCCTCAGATATGAAATCTAAGTTGAACCTTTTCATATTGTTGATGGTGTAAGGAATAATTTTGATGTTTGCTGTAATACCATCTTCATACACAAGTCGACTTCCCCACTCATTCTTCGAATTAGCCTTGGTAGATCAGACCACAGAAAGCATTCAAATCTGAGGTGTAAATTTGATCTACAAACCAGAGACGTGCAGAACATGGCAACGACTGTGTGTTACAGGGTGACCAATATGGTGGTAGGGGTGGCCAGATACATAGGACAGCCAATCAATATCCCACTGACATACAGCAGATTTCCAGGCCTTATTTTTTGACGCGAACGCTCGTTCAGGTTACGTGAAGGTTACGCAAATCATATTTTACGCGAACGATCACCGTTCACGTGGGGCGAATTTTATCTGCCAGCAAGTCACAAGTCGGCATTGTCTGTCTGCACAAAGTGAAAATAAAATAAAAAGTGGCGACAGCGATATTTCCGCGTATACCGTCCACTTTCTCTTTCTCCTTTTGTCGACTGGCAGGCTAATTTACATGGCCATGGTTGTTTGATAAATCATGAATTGCTTATGGCCTAGTTAAATTGTTTGTGTCGGAGTGGTTTCGTTTTCACTGGCCAGACAATTACGCATGGCCAGATGGAAATAGGTCGGCACTGAAACTATTTGCCGAGACTGTCTGGTCGTTGGAATTGACCAATAAATTGAAATAATGGAGGTTATTTGATGCACAATAAATCATTTTGAAACCCTGAACATACATTCAGAACATATTTGGCATTTTACAGCTTTAGAAATATTTAGGAATCGCATTTCGGCAAAAATAATGTACCGTAAAACTCACGTAAGCACTGGAATTTTATCACGTTCAGAATACTACCGATGCCGATAGACGTTCTGTTTTGCTTCATCTCGACTGAATAACTCGTCTGAATTCTTATAGATGTCACGGTATGTATTCCTGGTTACTCGTAGCATAACGAATATTGAATATTTATTAAAAATTCTAAGTGAATCGGTAAAAATCCTTTTGTTTACGCGACGTGGCTTACCTCAGCAAAACCAAACGACATTTAACGATATTTTATGTTAATGAGCAGTTGGAGCAGTTTGACCAATCAAGAAGTCGGGTTACGTCAGGTGACCAGCATTTTCGCGGGTTTATTGGGGTTGAATGAGAAGGATTCGAAACACATGACCATTTTCACCCAATAAAAAAGACGCATTTTTACTATTGACCTGAAATAAGGTTGTGTTGAAATGAAAGCAGAGTTGTTGCCCTTCAATTTGATATCTTTAACGTGGGGAGGGGCTTCCGGGATTTCGTTGCAGAAGCTTGTAAACAAGGTGCGTTTTAAGCGTTTCAACAAACTTTTCTGAATAAATGACGCTCTGTTTTACATTTGTAGACGATCTTCACATAACTAAGCGTATTTTTTAGTAATAAACACCGAACTCACGTGAAATAATTAATGAAATAATACGTTTTATTTGGAGTAAGCCGTGTCTGGTTTGATTTTTCCACACGTGGCTCCAAATTGTTTCGAAAATTTACGTAACCTTTCACGTAACCGATCGGTTACGCAACGAAGTTGTTGCGTAACCGAACGATCGGTTACGTACGCTAAAAATCACGCGAACGGTAAATCGTTTACGCCAGATTTTGAAAAAATAAGGCCTGGATTTCAAAATTCAATTGGATTCTAGGTCAATGATGTTTCATACCTACAGTGTATTTATAAATTCTTTTGAACAGAGCCATTGGGCTGATCTATCAAGGCTAATTTGAAGTGTGAATGGATAAGTGGACCTGTGTATGAAGATGGGTAATGCCTGTGTAGCAGTGAAGGAAAATAGGTTTATGTGCACACATTGGTGGTATTACAATGACCTTACCTGACATTTCCACCGACATTCCAATTACCCTATATTACATGCATGTGTGTGCTGGTGTATACACATTGGGTGGGGCTCTCACAGGGGTTTAATTTGTGAATATGGGAGTATTCAGGACTAATCTCAATGTGTTTATAACTGAATACACTACAAATGAATTGTAAATGCTTTAATAATTCAGTCACCATTATATTAACATTCAATCTCCATAAATTTTGGTGTCAAATTTTATTCCGTCACTTGTAAATTTATCACATCCTACATGTAATTTGGGGAGAAACTACATTAATAAATTCAGGCCTTTATGAATTGCACCCGTATCGCAGCGTTAAATGCTGTGCCCAAATTAAAGATGCATCTATAATATAGTGCAAAAGAAGGAGAAACAAATAAAAGAATTTGATTTTTTTCCTAACATTGAAAATGTTGAGGGAGATTCCTCATAGCATCATATTTGAGTCAAAGCCTACCAAATTACTTTACTGTACTTAATTTATCAGAATTCAGTAACTTGAACTTCCAATATATTTTCTCTAGTTTGGGCTCATTTTTCTGCGCGGAATAAAGGTTGTGCCATGCCCCCCACTCCACAAATTTATATAATGTTTTAAGTAGGAATTATCACCATTATATTCTCCATTGCCTGCAGATCAATACAGTTTCAATAAATCAGCCAGTGTTATTGAATCTGATCAATATCAATGGAGTGCCCAATGTTATTGATACTAGACTGTTTGTTATCTACAATAATAATCCTATAATTTTGCTCTGAAGTGGAATCGTGTCTCCAGCTTTTACGATCAACCTTTCCAATTGCAGACCATAACTTGAGTTTATGGAAACGTCCGATATGCGATTTGCCATAAATTAATGAAAAATAAACCGTTAACTCGATTGCAATTAGATAGATTGCCTCCAGCGTTTGTTTGTCCCAGCTTAAGCATTGATTTGTGGATTGATGTGTATTTACCTAGCTAAGATTGCTATTTGGTAACGGTCCTATCCATTATGATGATTTCTATCCCACAATTATTAGATTATCCTTATTGTCTACTTCTCCACTAAGTTTCCCCTGAACATTCCCCTATTGTCTGTTCTCGGACAAAGTCTTAATAATAGGCCAGTATAAGCTGGACTCGCTTGTGAAGATTTTTTTCTGGATGTTGAATTTCAGGCTACATCTGAAATCAGTTTCATGTGAGTTTTATTGTTCACGTCTTTATATTACCGAAAAACCTCCCATCTGGACTCATTGTTATACTCAGACTGGACTCATTGTTATACTCAGTCTGGGTTCATTGTTATACTCAGTCTGGACTCATTGTTATACTCAGTCTGGACTCATTGTTATACTCGGACAGTTCACAATGTACATTCATACACATATGACGAGTGAAGGGGGTCCAGAGAGTTGCTCTACATGATGTCTATACATGGCTCGTCACATATGTCCATTTAATCATATCATCGTTAGTTAAATTGTCGCTATATGGCTGAAATATTGCTGATCATGATGTTTATTCCTGAATATCTCTCAGAAAATCAGATTTTTTTTGCATATGTACAAAGTGGATGACCCCCATGTAGTGACACCTCTGAATAAGGAAAGAAAGTAATGAATAAGGAAAGAAAGTAAAAAGGAAAGACTGTACAATTAAACATATATTCTGAGGTTTCCAAGAAGTCCTTGAGTTTGGGCGGTTTCAATACTCCTAAGAAAGATCACAGATCCGTCTGGACATAATCACATGGGCGACAAACTCTCTCTGACAATGTTTGAGGAAGTGAAGAGTACAGTAGGAAGCACTTAGCCCTGTATGACGCCTAATCAATCAGGAAATAAATCACTGAGGAGAAGTATATATACATATACATCTATTGTACATATATATCTATTGTAATTTACTTCTCAGAATTTAATAAATTTTTTAGAAAGGGCTTATGTATTATGTTCATTATTACTGTTGGATCTGAAAACAACAAAACTGAGTGAACTAAATACAGGTGATACAACCACTGTGTAAAGTACTTCATTTTGCAAAGTCTAAGGTAAACCTAGATAAAGAAGCTATAAATTTTGCTTGACCCCTTAAATACATGGCAGTGTGACCAGGACCTACGAACTAGAGTGGGCATTAGAACTCGGACATGTACTGAACTCTTGGAAATCCCCTCTCCCCCATCCCAAGTTGAAATCCTGCCTATATTAGGATGGGGACAGCCCAAGTAAGAATCACCATTTCATCAAAAGTAGGTCAGCTCAGAACTTGCTGGAAACGATACGCGCACGATGCGCAAACGATCTCCGCACGATGCGCAAACGATCTCCGCACGATGCGCAAACGATCTCCGCACGATGCGCAAACGATCTCCGCACGATGCGAATAACGTGCGGAGTTCCCTCGGAGATCATGCGGGCATTTATAGACTGCCACTTCGCACGATGCGCAAAGAATGCGTACAATTTATCATTGTCGTTAATTCGTAATTCCATCTGCAAACTGTGTGTTCTTTATAATATTTCTCAATAATCTTTCAGTCAAACACGAGATATGTGTCTGAATCTGAATTATTTTATGATTTTACGACCTCCTTCGCCCGGCTTCGGTCCTGGAGAAACTTTCAAACCAGTCGAAATAAAGAGGTGCGAAAACGTGCCCCGATGGCGATAGGTTTTATTGTAGCATGAACCGAATGTGCTGATTGAGAGTATTATTCGTAGATGAACCTAACTTGAAAAAATGATACTCGTAGTCCATATGATAGCACCGAATGCAATGTTAGACAACCAGAATCTAATGCCGAAGTCTTTCGCGCCATTGCTTGTTTACTACAAAAACACAGCCAATGAAAACACGGGATCCCCGGAACTCCGCCCACTGTAAACAAATTAATGGGTCACAGACCAGCACGTGATTGCGGGAGAAGTTATTTGTTTCCAGTTTCTAAAGAATGTGGGAAATTTACAACCGAGTGTCATTAATGAAATATAGAAGCGGCTTCCCTGTCGGGATAAATATCGGAAGATTTAAAACATATTACTCAATTTATTGCAGAAATTAGATGAAATACTAGGACTGAATATTTCCGAATATTTACGTGTGTGTGAGACACAAACAATGTTCTAGATTTATACTGTCGACGAATAGGAGTCTGTGTGTTTACTGATTATCCGTACGGCCGTAATAGTAACTTTTGCCACGGCCCCTACAATTGCAAGATTTCCTTGTGGAATGTGCATAATTACAGAGCCACTTCGCACAGAATACAAATATTTTAAATTTTGATTTTCATTAGAGGTAAATCCAGCGTGTCTGTCAGTTTCTTCTGTCTTCTTCTTGCCTACTTTTCTTTTCCCTCTGTTAACTTTTGAGCACTTACATCAATCAACTTCAAATTTTTGGGGGAAGATACCTGCTATATTTTTCACAGAGAAAGTGACCTTGCAGATTTTGAAACCACTGACATATATATTAATTCAAGAATATCTCCGTGCCATTTCCAGGAGCTACAGGTAAAAGGTGAAAAGATCATGTGATTGTTTTTTTTTGTTTGTTTTTTTTTTTCAGCTTTTTTTTGTGCCGATTCTGAAAGATGTTCATGTATATATACATTTCTTCAACAACTGAATTTGAGAGAGAGTGACCTTGCAGATTTTAAAACCACTGATATATATTAATTCAAGAATATCTTCGCGCCATTTCCAGGAGCTACAGGTAAAAGGTGAAAAGATCATGTGATTGTTTTTTTATTATCTTTTTTTTGTGCCGATTCTGAAAGATGTTCATGTGTATATACATTTCTTCAACAACTGAATTTCACAGAGAGGGTTAGGGTTAGGGTTACCCTAACCCCTAACCCTTGCAGATTTTAAAACCACTGACATATATATATTAACTCAAGAATATCTCTGTGCCATTTCCAGGAGCTACAGGTGAAAGGTGAGAAGATCAGGTAATTGTTTTGGGTTTTTTTTTTAGCTTTTTTTTTTGTGTCGATCCACCTGGGGGAAAGTTGAAATTTCATATCCCGATAGTAATTCCTGCAACACCAAAACACCCATTATTTTTTTTCTCATATAAACATCGGTAGCCCCATTTGCTCAAATTTGACAGCAGCTCAGCTCCATAGTAAAGATGTCTCGCAATATTATTTAGTGTATTCTACACAGAAATATACTAACACTCTGAAAAAAATTAGATTGAAATTCAATCTGAATTGAAGATAATCAAATCAATCTGAGATTGAAATTTCCAGTCTATTAGATGGAATACATGCAATCGGAAAGATTTTGTTATGATTATATATTCCCCTTATATCTATGTTTTCTCTTCTCGCCGTGCATCATAATTGTTCGTTCATGTTTAGTCCCGAAGTGTATTGTATTGTTTAATGTAGTTCAATGTGCGAGGCGCAGTTATAAGCTCGTCTTAATGCGCTCCCACTTGCAAAAAAAATGCAATAAAGCATCGTTTAAACCAAAGATTTTTCGCGGATTCCAATATATTGAATTTTCACTCTAATTGTTTTTGAGAGTAAAACAGTCGTGTGCACTCAGAAGAATATCACAATTGTGTTTATCACCTCTTAGGATCAGATCACCATGAAGATATGTGGTTTGCCCAACATATCGAGCTCTAAAAACTCACCATAGCCATTAAGCATTAGTTTACTGAGTTTTTGAATTGATTACTTAGAATTTTGTTTGATCGTCGCTATATAGCTGAAATATTGCTGAGTGCGACGTTAAGCCTTAATTCTCTCTCTCTCTCATAGCCATTAAGCTCAGTCAATATTTGGATGGGTGACCGGGTGCTGTACTGGCTGGGCTGATCAGTGTCCAGGGTAATAGGAACTGTGAGCACTCTAGCGTTCTGGCACAAGGAGGCACCGACGTGATATGACTGAATCAAGGTTGAAAACAACATTAAACCCTACTACTCACCCACTCCAAAAAAGACTGGGAACACTAGGTCTAGACACAAGCAGGTTTATCTCCACTGACTAATGAACCCTTATAGGTATACGAAGTAGCATCTAGAAACTGGGTAATATTGGTAAGACTTCGCAATGATATTTTTCAGTATCGTGCCGGTATATGGCATGATTCTCAAATTGAAAATCTACATTTGATTGAAGGGATAGGTTTCAAAATGTTACAAATTTATCCAATCAAGAATCAACCTTCTTTTCAAATATTGGCAGTTAGCAAAATATTCTGAACATTTTAAAATGTTTAGAATTTTTTTCTTATAATAATAAATGTCTGTAAGATATCTGTGTAATTAGTAATTGTGGTAAATGCCCATTGACAATATTTAAGCAAAAATTAGGTTTTCATAAACATTGAATCCCTACACATATATGTTTTTTGTTTTTTTTCTATATTGACTATATGAGAACATCAGAATGCCAAAAAAATGTCCAGTGGAATATCAGTGATATTCTTCTCGTACGGTATTGCAAAGTATCAACCAAATGCCTGTCCTGAAATCGTTTTTAGTCTGTTACAGCCCGGTTAGCAGGAAACTTGTGCACGTGAACCAAGGTAGTAAATGACTGCTCCCTTTCATACCAGCCAACAACTAGGTCACCACTGGATTTCCCAGTTTAGCATTTCTCACATCATATTTCCCCGTTCTGAAGTAGCTGGAATTATTTTCTCTGTCCCTTTATGTGTATCAATAATGTGCAGCATTCATTCATTAAACGGAAAGAGAGGAAGATATTTTGTTCTCATATTTTCGAGTGTCACTATAATTCGGTCAAGCCGACTCATCGTCAATCACTGACATGCTTTGCCCATCCTAACTCTGAACTTCGTCAAACTGGTACGGTAGAACGATCTCTCTTTTGAAGTTCTAGATTTCTTGGCTTTATTCCGTCCATGTAACTGTACATATAAAATGTATTTATTGCATTGTTGACACTTTCGATTGTATGCTTTTCTCTCTTGCCGGAAAACGGACTTGGTTATTTAGCGCACGATGTCCGCATGATGCGATCGGGAGCTGGACTGCCAGCTTCGCTGCAGGAACAAGCTTTTCATGTTCGCGCACGATGCGAGGACCGTTTGCGCACGATGCGGAGATCGTTTGCGCACGATGCGGAGATCGTTTGCGCACGATGCGGAGATCGTTCGCGCACGATACGTAAAGGGTTTGCGCACGATGCGAAGAGGATGTAGTGGTCATTTTATTGGTGTACTGTACTTCTTAGGAAAAGTTTAACATACGTTAATTCATGAATTAACCTTTCCCTCAGGCTCAAATTACATTTCTCCTCACATCCGATTGTACTCTACCAAGATACTGTCAGTTACACGGACATTGTACACCACCAAGATACGGTCAGTTACACGGACATTGTACACCACCAAGATACTGTCAGTTACACGGACATTGTACACCACCAAGATACTGTCAGTTACACGGACATTGTACACCACCAAGATACTGTTAAAGTTACCACACGGACATTGGCCACACCACCACCAAGATACTGTCAGTTACACGGACATTGTACACCACCAAGATACGGTCAGTTACACGGACATTGTACACCACCAAGATACTGTCAGTTACACGGACATTGTACACCACCAAGATACTGTCAGTTACACGGACATTGTACACCACCAAGATACTGTCAGTTACACGGACATTGTACACCACCAAGATACTGTCAGTTA
>JAVTVY010003310.1:0-32356 GCA_036873755.1 Hanleya hanleyi | reverse complement strand
TTCTATGCAGACTACGCAGGATATAGCCAGTTACTTATGTGCGTCTTTAAATCGCAGTTGAAAAATTAATATTTTTCCCCATTTCAGGAGAGCACAGGCACTGGTCCAAGGGACACCGTGGAAATGCATTTTCAACATGAACTATCAACTATGTAAGTCAACTTTCTTACAGTCTGATTACCGTAGTTTTGTTTCTTTTTCAAAGAATGTAAATTTTGATTCAGTTACATGAGCTGGGTTCGACGGGTGTCACTAAATAACAGACCGATACAGACCGATAATTATAAAGGACAGACCTATACTAGATTACGGCCTCTAGAAGACATAATTGGTAGTTTGTGGTATTTTCTTGTGAAAACAGCTGTTGAAAGCGTAAAACGGTGTGGCAATCAGCTTCCCGCTAGGCCCTACGGGAAGCGGCACACGGCCGATTCGCCCACCTGTGTCGTCTAGCACCTTCCACGCACTCCCAGCGGACCGGTTCGGCAGGTGTGTTTATGCAAGAGCAGTAGTTACTGCGACAGATTCCACGAATTGGAACAAAGAGCTCGCTTTTCATGAGCATCAGTGATACCATTATTAATATTAATATAATTAATATTATTAATATATTAGTATTATTATTAATATGACCCAATATTGTATGAAATTTATCAGACACGAAATGACAAATTACGGTACATGAAGTGACAGAAGGCAATAACAATCTATATTTATGGGCGGAGAATGGCATATTTCTATTTCACAGTTCGGGCAGTAACAGTAAGAAAAAAAGAAAGTAAAAAACCTGAACAAAAGATCCATCCGTTTCATTCCCACCTACCACCCAGAGATGAAATATATAAGGAAAATCCTGTTGAAATATTGACATTTTATCAAATCATGTGAATCACACACAACGAAAGTCTGGGAAAACCCAGTAATTGCATACAGAAGGAGGAAGAATTTGAAAGAAATGTTAAAGAAATCAAAACAATGAACATTGTGAATTGATACGTTATTTTACTGAAATAACTCGAATAAACCCGAAACACTTGTTTCATTCAACTTTATTTGTGTTCAATATGCTCCTATAATATCAAGTATGTGTAATATATATCAGGAGAATTTGAAGCTGCAGGTCGGGGCGCTGGCCGAGTCTGGCGGGCGAATTGATCGTGCGATTCGGCCGTGCGACGCGCTTCCTATCGTAACGGGCGCAGCTAAATGCGATACCGTTTTGCGCTATAAACGATCGTTTTTTATGAGAAAATCCCACAAAGTACCAATTATGTATTCTCAAAGTCGTAATCAATTATACTTAGGTATCGGTCTGTATGTTTTTAGTACCGGTCTGTATCGGAAGGCAATGAGGGTGCCCGGGTTCGACTACTGTGTTGGGATTGACATTTTAAAACATATATTTACAATTTGTTTCTGTGTATATTCCCAGTTAACAAAAATGGAACTTTAATGCATCAAGTGATGAGTAACATTTACATTGTGGGATTAGTTTATCAGCTGTGGTTCTTACTGATTGTAGGATCGGGCCTAGCAGCAGAACACCTACTCTGGAGGTATGGTAGCACTCCATTTCCAGCTAACACCCTGCTACTGTACTCTCGGTCGAGCCATTGGACTTTGCTCTGCCAGCCTTTGATACAGACGCTACCTGGACACTCGAAAAGCAAAGCAAACAGACCCTTCCACAGCTCAAAGGCGGGGAATTATTGATGGCGATTTTTGTTACCTGTTTTACCCTACTCTCTCTGAGAGTTTTTGAGGCTGAGGCACCCCAGAAGGTTATGTACAAAAGTATTCCATGAGAGTTGGTGAAAGTTGGAGGCATAAGTGATATGAACATAACGTGCTCAATTTAGGTTGGGTTGGGATGCTTGTAGTTTTAATCGTTTGAACTTTGTGCTTCCAGGGATTGAGAGTGAACTATGATATCAGGGAGGGTTAACATGAAATGACCAATGTAAATGTGCGTTTTGTGATTTCCCTAATAAAATATATCATACATATATTTTGTGTTAATGTTCTTATTGTGTACCTCAACCAAGAGCCATTACTGGATGGTACGAACACCACTAATTCTCACTAAAAGGTGCAAATTAACACCTGGTGTGTTTTAACACCCCTGGAAGATGGAATCGTCTCCAGAAGGTGTATTTTAGCACCTCTAGAAGGTTTAGTTTTCGTCAAAAGGTGTAAATAAACACCCAAGAGGGTGTAATCGCGGTCAAAATGTGTACATTAACACCAATAAAAGGTGTAATTCTTACTAATAAGGTGTATTTTAGCACCCCTAGATGATTCAAATTTGCCCAAAAGGTGTGAATTAACACCCAAAGAAGGTGTAATTCAGTTGAGAAGGTGTAAATTAACACCACTGAAAGGTTTAGTTGTGGTCAAAAGGTGTAAATAAACACCCATGGGGTGCTGGGTTCCCAACAAAAATATGCTCATAAATTTGTCTGGGAGGTGCAAATTTTATTCAGAAGGTGTGAATGAACACCCATGGAAGGTGTAATGTGAGCAAAAAAGGTGTAACTTAACACCTTTTCGAGAAGGTGTAAATTTACACCTTTTGGAGAGGGTGTTAATTCACACCCAAAAGGGTGTTAGCCCTGGGACAAGCCATTTACACCCCGTAGAGGTGTAATGTACACCTTCTGGGGTAAGAGTGTACGGTACAATGAGAATCACTGTTAAGGGTCAAATAGTGGTCGGTCTTTTGTTCAAGGTCTGACCTCTATACTGTTTTGAATAATCTCTTTTGAATTTAAGGTGCGTTCAGTGATTGGTTCACAGTCATGGTCCAGTAATAGTCATCCATTCATATCTGTGCTATGGTCATATTGGGAGATCAGAGGTGTACATTTCTCCAGTAGATGAAGAGAGTGGCCTTACCTCCCTTAAAATCACTGACAAGCTGAGAAATGAATGTGTAAAGTTTGACCTACCAATTATACACCCCACCCAGAATGTTATATTCAGACTAGAAAATCAGAATCATGACGTTCAAGATTTATTTTTGCAAATTTGGTGTATGACTGACATGCTACTGGATTTTGATGGGATTGCAGTTCATCATGTCATCCTGGGGTCAACGTAAAATTATGTTTCTGGGCGATAAAATTTGATATATTCGTTCCAAATTTAACCTATCAAAAATAAAGATTTGACCAGGTAGATTTTATCAATATATTGTGTCTGACTATCATGCCACAAGATGTTGCGTGGGGTGACATTCCATCCACATGTCCCTAGTAATGAGGTGGCTTAGGGCCATATTTTGGGAAGATCGTAACCGGCTGGACCAAAGCACCAATCTTGGCACACCCATCACTTCAGACATACATAACAATATCAGAGGGGGTGCCCTGGGCTCTGTGATGCCCGCTGACCCCCAAAAGGGCATCTGAGAGGCAATATTTTTATTCAAAGAATAGTTAGCCTCCCAATAGCTTCGTTATTTTTATTATCCTTAAGGCTGGGAAGCTAAAACTTGTCACACTGTATCACTGGTTCAAGCCCTACCAGACAATTTCACGAAATCCAAGATGGCGATCATGATGACATCATTTTCCAAAAATAACCCATCATGTGGACGATTTGTTGGGCCGATTTTTCCAGGTTTTATTCGCGCAATTTTCTTCGCTGAAACTGCCTGGTTAATTAGTAAATAATCATTTATTCAGGAAAGAAATACTTTGAATACTTTTACGAAAACAAAACCCATCAATTTTAAAGGAATAGGAGAAAGACAGAACTTTTCGGTTACACTCTAATGTCATTCATTTGTAATTTACTCATGATTCTCTGCTCTGGGTATTATGATACAGGCTCAAAATAACTTCAATATCATAAGATATAACTGCGCTATGTTACTGCTCTCAACATTTCTTCATTTTGGTGCACCAGTTCGCTGAGAAAGAAGTGGGGTGGCTGAAACCACCTAAACCAATTTGGTTTACATAATCGCCTGTGTAAAAGGAAACAATCGCCCTTATACATGTAAAACTTGACAATTCAACTTTCCATCTCGTAAGATGAAAATGCTCAAGGCTGGCCAGGTTAGTTTTTCTGGGTATTCTCGCATTTACCAGGTTTACCCCATGTTGCTGCGCTTACTCCATCAGACGTCCACGATGCTCATCCATTAACATTCGATGAGTTATTTGTTTGAGCTGATCTGTCATCACAGCTTCCGAGCTAGCGAAACTAATTCAGCTTAAGCTGGGGCTAGGGGCCATGTGGATAATTCATAATGTCCACATGAACCGCTACAATAAAAGCACGGCTGAGATACTAAGGCTACGTCCAAGAATCCACCGTATTCTCGGGTCTGCATGTTTGGTGCCGAGAGAAGCTTTCCTGTCGAGTCACATGGTTGCTGTTTAGTCGCTAGATGTCGTCAATTTCGCCCACTTCTTGTCAATTGCTCCTCTGAATAGCTGAATTACCATGTTACACGTGCCCTGGACTCGTGTTTAGTTCTACGCCTCTCTGTGTGTTCATTTGTGGCCGACGTATATAACCACAGTTTTGGACGAGATGGTAAGAAACTTCATCTGAAGAGTGTGAGGGTGAACCTAAAGAGAAAAATCCCAAAAAGGGCATCTTACGCCTATCGGAGGCCAGATTTTTTTTCTGGAAGGCTGTGAAATTACGTCGGGATAGCTAAAAGAGCTAAATGGGACTCTAAACCAAGAAGAAATCAAAAGGGTATTTAACTCCCAATGGGGACCGGAACATGCAACATACAATTTACAATGTTATAGCACTGGTCTATATATTGACACTGAATGGCCACAGCTTTGGTCGAACGTTCATGGGACTTTAAATTTGACCATTAAATTCTTGATTTAAAATGATGGCCATATCGAGTCATCTGAAAATCATATTTTTTTTTGTTACTCAATTATTTCAAGGCACTATTCTTAGATGATTGTGCAAATTTATCAAAACATCATAGCTAGACACCTTGTTCCTGATTTGAATGTACTTACTAAAGCTACGGATCATGGAGACCATCCGAAAAAAATTTGTACTCGTTTAATGCAAGGTATTCTTATTCTTTGTTAAGCTACGAACTTGTTTAAATTGACAGAATAACATACTAGCGGATCACATTATTCCCATTTGTATTATGTTGGCATAATCTTCAACTGAGAAAACAGTCGTTAAATTCAAAATGGCGACCACGTGGGTTCATCTGAGACTCAGTATTTTCAATTTGCTCGTAAAAATTCAGGGTTTTGTGTTTATATACAGCAAAAAGGTAAAATTTCTCCAAGCCAAGCATATTCATGAAATAGATCGATCTGTCTATTTATGTGCCTAGTTTGGATCTATTCGTATAATCATCACATAAACAAATAACTGGGGAATTCAAGATGGCGAACAAATGGAGTCATTCGAATTTCGTCCAAATTGGTAAATATCATTCGTCGAATTCACAGGAATTAATTTTAGATTGGGGCAATTATTTCCTATAAGTGAGCTGGGTATTATGATACAGGCTCAAAATAGCTTCAATATCATAAGATATAACTGCGCTATGTTACTGCTCTCAACATTTCTTCATTTTGGTGCACTAGTTCTCTGAGAAAGAAGTGGGGTGGCTGAAACCACCTAAACCAATTTGGTTTACATAATCGCCTGTGTAAAAGGAAACAATCGCCCTTATACATGTAAAACTTGACAATTCAACTTTCCATCTCGTAAGATGAAAATGCTCAAGGCTGGCCAGGTTAGTTTTTCTGGGCATTCTCGCATTTACCAGATTTACCCCATGTTGCTGCGCTTACTCCATCAGACGTCCACGATGCTCATCCATTAACATTCGATGAGTTATTTGTTTGAGCTGATCTGTCATCACAGCTTCCGAGCTAGCGAAACTAATTCAGCTTAAGCTGGGGCTAGGGGCCATGTGGATAATACATAATGTCCACATGAACCGCTACAATATTCTTCGCCAAAATTGCCTTGTAAATTAGTAAATAATCATTCGAGGTGATATTATTGGGCAATTCTACATGTACGTCGAAAAATAGACCACGTAGAATAATGGCATAACAGATTTTTCTTCAGATTTGGTATCTGGATATCATTAACCAGGAAACCGCTTGGGTCTCTTTCCGATCGCATGTCAAAAGGTCGATCTACCTGGGGTCAACTTCTAACTCTAATTTTAATTTCCAGATAATAATATTAGAACAAGTGACGGATTATTTCCAAATTTGGTATGTTGAGGTGTTTTGCTACCAGGTGTCACACTCATGTGTGGGTCCGCCTAGGAACAATTTTAAATTTGATTTTCGAACTATAAACTTGGAATGAAAACGAATTAGTTACAAATTTAATATTTGGATAATTTGCTATAACATGTCGCTCATTTCATCCACATCGGATACACCGATTGGTGGCGCCACATGGAGATCAATATTTACACTTTCATTTCCACACAGTAAAATTAGAAGGACTCCGCAATATGGTATGTGGATACCTTGCCCCAATGTATTACTAGTGAATATATTACAAGGAGACCATAAAAAAAAATCGAGGAACCATTGGATAGCAGTATGAAGTTTCAGAAAAGATAAAGTTGTGTCAATTTTCCTCGGACGAACTGAAGACATGGAGCGCAATGGGACAAATCAATAGTGTATTCTAACCTACAACTAGGTAAGATAAGATACAGTGATAACTACCTGACAGTGTGACTAACGTCGCAGGACCGACGAAATAGGGTAGGCATAAGGACTCCGACGCGATCTAAACTCGTGGAAATCCTCCTCCCCCCACCCCTTCAGTTGAAATCCTGCCTATATTAACTGCCCATGTCAGAATCAGCAGTGATTTTCATCAAAAATCACCAGAAATTTTCATCAAAAGTAGGTCAGCTCAGAACTTCCTGGTAACATTCCCCAAAATGCGCCTTCATGCCAAAACATGGTTCTAATGTCAACTGTTCTCCTTATTTTGCCGACGAAAGGATTCGGATGGACTGACTCACTCACTGACTCACTCACTCATTACCGGGCAAATTGCAAATGAGAGCCTACTTCGTAGGAATAACGTATATTGCCACCGTACTGTAGATGTCGTGACAAATAACCATTGTGACTGAAAACAAATTCTAAAATACTATTAAGCTGGTGCTCTCTATAGACCCGAGGCAACAATAAGTATATCTTTTCATCTGCATGTATATTCCTTCCCAGTCGAATAGCTTGAAGCTCCTTAGAAAGAATTAACACTGAAAACCCGTCATGTATACATCATTCAGAGAGTCCTGGATCCATGAAGACGCATACACTTTACAAAGCGATAATCTTCTCGTCACGTCTAAGAGTCCTCTGAAAACTTCCGGTAAGTTAAACATCTGTAATATCGATTTCTAAACTGCATGTTTTTTGGTGGGCTGCGTTGGGTACTTCTGGATTGTTGGGTTGCTGACTTGTTTTTGTTGGAATTTTGTTTGATCTTCGCTATACAGCTGAAATATTGCTGAACGCGACTTCAATCCTTAATTCTTCCTCTCTCTCTTTCGATTCCTAAACAATGATACAAAACAATAATTAAACTCGTTAGTTGGGAAAGCATTTTCTTGTTTCCTCAGATTTTCAAAGGAGGTCAAACATTAAATATTTTCGAGGAGATCGTTCAATATGGCAGCTCACAGTTGAACCCTATCTAGCCAGGGTGATTTGGGGTGTACCGCTGCCTGTTGGCGAAGGGAAGTGTCTCCCATATATTCTCGCTATCCCTAAGGCCAGAGTGCCGAAACTTACCACACTAAATCTTTGGGTCAAGAACCATTGTGGCAATATGTAAAAAAAAACAATATGGCAGTCGTGATGACGTCACAGTGACGTCATTTTGAGAAACTTTTGGATGTTTTTTTCGGTGAGATTTTTCGACTTTTTGTATTTATGTGTTTGCTTCACAAAAACGTCATGATAAATTAGTAAATATCAATCTGATGTGAAATAAAATAGGTTTTGCCCACCTTTCCTCGAAAAAAAGCAGGAATTGTGAAGCAAAATTACGAAAACATCACTTTTCTGATATCCAAGTGGTCGTAATTTTGAATTTACTCATGATCTTTTGATTAAGTGATTATGGAAATAGATTCAAAATTAACCCAATGTGATAGACTACAAGGTCAGGGAATTTCAGCTCTCAGGTTTTTCTGCTCTCAGGTTCCGGAGATAGGAACAGAACACCAATACGGGGGAGGGTAATGTGCTTCCCCCAGGCAAGGTATGTTACTAGAGTACTAGTCAGTACGCCGGCATCGTTTCCCACTACCATATGTTGCGCTTAATTATACGGTTACATGGGGATATTGATAAATAATTGCAAATTCGAAATAAGGAAACCATGCGTGATCATTGTTGACATAATCAATCTGAATAAATTGGAGCGGTATGTAAGAGGTGGGGAAAACCAGATCCAGAAGTCGATTCTCTAACTCAATCCGACCTTCCTATCTCAAGGTCGTTCTGTGAACTTCTGGCACGAAAACAACTCTTTAACCCTAACTGGCCTGGGCTTTTTGAGACCTGTCCAGGCCAGGGAGGGGTTGGGGGCGGTTGGGGGGCGATATGGCCCCCCTAATTATTGTTCTTACCGCTTGAGCTAGTTGAAACTTGCCCCGATTTGATGACGTCACCGTGACGTCATTTTCAAAAAACGGCAATTTTTTGGTCAATTTTTCGGTCAGATTTTCCGAATTTTTTTATTCATGCAATTTCTCCGCAAAAACTGCATGGTAAATTAGTAAATATAAATGTCATATCAAATAAAATAGTTTTTGCCCGCTTTTCATCGCGGAAAAGCAAACATTTTGAAGAAATATGACAAAGACATCACTTTTCTGTATGACCTGGTCCCGGTAAACTGACAAACTCATGGGGATATATGACCTAGTCCCGGTAAATGGACAAACTTACGGGATATATGACCTAGTCCCGGTAAACTGACGAACTAACAGGTATATGTGACATAGTCCCGGTAAACTGACAAACTCACGGGGATATATGACGTAGTCTCGGTAAACTGACAAACTCACGGGATATATGATATAGTCCCGGTAAACTGACGAACTCATGGGGATATATGACCTAGTCCCGGTAAACTGACAAACTCACGGAGATATATGACCTAGTCCCGGTAAACTGACAAACTCATGGAGATGTTTGACCTAGTCCCGGTAAACTGACAAAACTCACGGGCATATACATGTATGACCTACTCCCGGTAAACTGACAAACTCATGGGGATATATGACCTAGTCCCGGTAAACTGACAAACTCACGGAGATATATGACCTAGTCCCGGTAAACTGACAAACTCATGGAGATGTTTGACCTAGTCCCGGTAAACTGTCAAACTCACGGGGATATATGACCTAGTCCCGGAAAACTAACAAACTCACGGGGATATATGACGTAGTCTCGGTAAACTGACAAACTCACGGGATATATGATATAGGCCCGGTAAACTGACAAACTCACGGAGATATATGACCTAGTCCCGGTAAGCTGACAAGCTCATGGGGATATATGACCTAGTCCCGGTAAACTGACAAACTCACGGGGATATATGACCTAGTCCCGGTAAACTGACAAACTCATGGAGATGTTTGACCTAGTCCCGGTAAACTGACAAAACTCACGGGCATATACATGTATGACCTACTCCCGGTAAACTGACAAACTCATGGGGATATATGACCTAGTCCCGGTAAACTGACAAACTCACGGAGATATATGACCTAGTCCCGGTAAACTGACAAACTCATGGAGATGTTTGACCTAGTCCCGGTAAACTGTCAAACTCACGGGGATATATGACCTAGTCCCGGAAAACTAACAAACTCACGGGGATATATGACGTAGTCTCGGTAAACTGACAAACTCACGGGATATATGATATAGGCCCGGTAAACTGACAAACTCACGGAGATATATGACCTAGTCCCGGTAAGCTGACAAGCTCATGGGGATATATGACCTAGTCCCGGTAAACTGACAAACTCACGGGGATATATGACCTAGTCCCGGTAAACTGACAAACTCATGGAGATGTTTGACCTAGTCCCGGTAAACTGACAAAACTCACGGGCATATACATGTATGACCTACTCCCGGTAAACTGACAAACTCACGGGGATATATGATCTAGTCCCGGTAAAACTGACAACTCACTCGGGGATATATGCCCTGGTCCCGGTAAGCTGACAAACTCACGGGGATGTATGACCTAGTCCCGGCAAACTGACAAATTTCAACATAAACATTGCTTTTAATTAAAAGTGTCTATTTGTTGGGAAATATATATGCCCATTTCGAAAAGTGATAAAAAGTTGAATTAATTGAGATTTAGAATTTCAAAATTGTATTTATTCAAGAATTACCCGAACTAGATTGCGTACAAACGAGCTATACCGATAATATGAAGAACACCACATGGAGAGGTTTCGCGCTATGGTTTCGTTGTTAACCCCATGATGAATGAATGAGTCAAGTTTAACGTCGCTTTCAACACGATTTCAGTCATATCGCGACGAATCAACAAGGCACAACACCGCCTATTTACATTTCTGCTACGTCAGCCCTACAGGCATTGTGGGAGGGGGCAGTATGCCTTCACCATCCAAACTTTCTGCGCAATCTCCAGAACCACAAGAAACACTCCGCGACTTTGTAGATTATCATATCGGAGTCATCTTGAGCTTATTTGTATAACCACCCGAGCAGAGGATTATGATTAAATTCAAGATGGCGCCCGCTTTGGGTGCCAGAAAAGTGATGTTTTCGTCATTTTCCTTCAACATTTCTGCTTTCCACAGAGGAAAAGTGGGCGAACCTATTTTATTTCATATCACATTAATATTTACTGATTTATCATGCAGAGTTTGTGTAGAAATTATAAAATGGAAAAACCAAAAATTCGACCAAAAAATGTATTTTTTTGTATAAATGATGTCACTGTGACGAGATCAAAGCTTGACCCAGGGATATAGTGTATAAGTTTCAGCTTCCTTGGTCAAGAGGTAAGAAAAATAATTGTGGAGGGGGAGGGGAGGAGCGAAATGCCCCCCCCCCCCCACTAGCCTGGACAGTTCTCAAAATTGACCCGATTGAACTTGAAATTTGAAAGCATGGCATCGGCACTGTCCGTCTTACTGTTTACGAGATCCGAAAAGTTCCAGGATTTCAGCAGTTTTCGTGCAGGAATGGACTTGAGACAGGGAGAAGGCCAGATTCAGTTAGAAAATCGATTTCTGAATCTGTTTGTAATCATGTTGGCTATTGTGTGTTTTGTTCCAGATTGCCACCATGAAGTTGGTCGTTGCTATTCTCAGTTTGGCCATGGCCTGCAATTGTGCGCCAGTGGGCATCGTAGGTTCGTATATCAGTCGATGCTTTCCCTTCGTAGACAGGTGATTGAAGCCTAAAGTAACAATCTCGGTTGTCCCGTTAATATGGTGGCCGATATCTGCCATGTCGTATACTATCGCCCTATTTTTACTGGAGCGATGGTACGATGCGATGGCACGATGCGATGGTACGATAAAAATTCATGTCGGACTGACTAACTCACCAAGATGCTGATGTTATTTGTATAACTCCGACGACAATAAAAAAGATTTGTATTGTATGGCACGATGCGAGGGTACGATGGTACGATGGCACGATGCGATGGTACGATAGAAATTCCTTCATCGTATCATCGTATCATCGCATCGTACCATCGTAACGTCGTGCCATCGTACCATCGTACCATCGCGCTTCGGAAGAGTTGCTCTAGTCGCTTGATCAAACGA
Organism: Hanleya hanleyi; assembly: GCA_036873755.1. Taxonomy (NCBI): domain Eukaryota; kingdom Metazoa; phylum Mollusca; class Polyplacophora; order Lepidopleurida; family Hanleyidae; genus Hanleya; species Hanleya hanleyi. Next base: position 20,529 of record JAVTVY010003310.1, on the reverse strand, counting down.
AAGTCATGCGCAAATAAATTATATTAATTGATTTTTTAATTGTTTTCACCGTACCATCGTACCATCGCATCGTCCCATCGTATCATCGCATCGTGCCGTCGTATCGTACCATCGCTCCAGTAAAAAATAGGGCGATAGTACGATAATACGACATGGCAGATATCAGCCACCATACGTTAAGATATATGTGGATGGTGTATGCTGGAAGTAACCGAGCGTAACGTGCAGATATTCCTTCTTTATTTTATTATATACCTACAGAACCTATTGATTGTGACCGAGCCCCACATACAATCGTCGTGGAAATTCATTTCGAAAAAGGAAATCTCAATAATTTTCTCTATAGTATCAGATTTACCTGAACACTGTTGAGCGCACTTCTGGCTTGTAGCGTGGTTTATTTCCATCGTTGACACACGCCGAGTATGTACGAATATCTGATCAGACGCTAATTTCGAAACTCTTCTGTTCATCTACGATAATTTTGCTATATTGCCTTGACCGTTTAGCTATTGGCAACGAACGAATAAGAAACAATTTCTAAGAGAAATTTACTCGTTAGTGACTTCCCGAGAAGAGATGAGAATGTGTGTTTATTTTCCAGAGCTGTAGAGCCTCGTCGCGTGACTGCCGACAATAACGACAGTATATCGGGGTTTTTTTGAAGAAGAAACTCTATTAGAAAGAAAACAAACTCCATTTTAAGCAATCGTCTACAGTGGATCATGTAAAAGAAACAGTTGTCTCCTCATAAATTGTGTTCTTTGCAGCGCGTATAAACAACAATTACATTTACAGGATGACTGTCATTTCCCCGTGATATCTTTTATCGATGAAGTCTTACATATTATTCCGTCTGTATGAAAGGCAATACAAATTGTTTGCTGGAAGGAAGTTCAATAGCAGGGATTGATGATATATATATATATTTTTTTGCGGACGACCAGTGGTTATGTTGATTTTTTCCATGTCCAACGTAATTACCGAATGTCAAACCGCGACTAAAGCTCTTATAACCAAAACCGGATTTGTCCGCGAGAACACCAGCGAATTGAGATGTCAACGTATTCAATTCTGCGTCTCTAGGCATACATAAAACCAGTATTGTGGCGTTTTCTTTAGATATAATTCATTCGTTATTGGATTGTAATGGAGTATAAATATCATGAAGAAACGATGGTCATTTTGAAGAGTTTGTTATTTTGCACAAGGTCACCTGTTGATTTTGCAAAGCTCTACATTAGACGAGAAATGAAGATTTTTGTCATGTTAAACATGTCCGCGTTTGAATCAATCGCCAGAATGAAATAGCCCCCTTCATAGTCTCGTGCGTACTTGAGAGTAACTTTTCATTATTACAGAAATAATGCTAAAATTCGAAACTCATCTATCACTCAACTGATGTTGTTATATAGTGATTCGAGAGAATTGGCTTTGGCTACTGGTGCAAACTCTCAAAGCCGCCCCCCCCCCCCCAAAAAAAAGAACGCAACTGAATGGTTCATATTGTTTCAGATTGGGGAGCAGAATTAGTGACATTTTTTACCACATTCTCTAACTTGTGGGCGAGTCAGCAGTTTGCAGATCTTGTGAAAAACCTCTACGTGTGTGACCCAGTCCTTATAGGTCCCGGAGGGGAAAACAGTACAGTAACCGATCCTGCAGGTGAGAAAAGTTGATTATGGCGATCGCTATCGTAACATATTTTATTCTACGGAGCCGTATACGCTCACTTTGGTTAAACACTCTTCCGTTCTGTGAGATTTTCTTCTGACTGCTTCTGCGTTGCCTCGTATATGAGGATAACAAACACAATGCGAAGAGTTATGTAACCAATGGCGGTGCTTGCAAACGATTTACAACCGACGCAATTGCATGAAATCATTTTCCGCTGAACAAAACTCCCCATGGTAAATGTCCTTCTTTCGTTCGTTTCCAAGGCTGGGCGATCTCATTCTTGCCAGCATTGCTGACAGTGACACACATTGAAACATCATCGAATGGTAAATAGAAACAAAGGGTTACACTTGCAAAGACTGCTATGCCAATTATTCATGTGCAATTAAATACTTCACAGAATACGTATCATGAAGAATAAGCATTCGCACATTTCCCATTTAAACTCCTTCGTCCATCAGTTTTTAAAATGTATTTCCTCATGCGTTTGCTGTCCATATATGTATGTGGAATCTACGTGTCTGCTTATATAATGGACAAATCCTACGTGTTTGCTCATATAATGGACAAATCCTACGTGTGTGCTCATATAATAGGCAAATCCTACGTGTGTGCTCATATAATGGACCAATCCTGCGTGTGTGCTCATGTAATGGATAAATCCTACGTGTGTGCTCATATAATGGACAAATCCTACGTGTGCTCATATAATGGACAAATCCTACGTGTGTGCTCATATAATGGACCAATCCTGTGTGTGTGCTTATATAATGGATAAATCCTACGTGTGTGCTCATATAATGGACACATCCTACGTGTGCTCATTTAATGGACAAATTCTACGTTTGTGCTCATATAATGGACAAATCCTACGTGTGTGCTCATATAATGAACAAAATCCTACGTGTGTGCTCATATAATGGACACATCCTACGTGTGACCTCATATAATTGACAAATGCTACGTTTGTGCACCAGAATGATCTGGTATCAGTAATCTGCTTATTTCAACAGAGTATTCCGGTGAGCACTGAAGTTCAACGACCAATTAGTGGCCCTGTGATGTTCGGTTTAACGACCAATTAGTGGCCCTGTGATGTTCGGTTTAACGACCAATTAGTGGCCCTGTGATGTTCGTTGTTTGCGCGTATTCGTTTGCACACCATGAAGATGCACACCACAAAGACCACTGTTGAAACAGACGAACTACTCTGATATGTTGAAACAGAGTCATTGTTACTGCAGTAGTACCTCGATAATATGAGCTTGATCATAGATTATAGATTTTATATCCAAAGAACGCCAAAGAACTGGGTCCAAATCCAAAGAAGAATTGTAAAACGATTCGGGCTTCGATCAATATCATTTGATTAAGATAAAACATGATCTCCAATCATCGGTAATGCATGCCCAAATACATTTCCAGGTTATCTGATCTGAAATAATGTGATTATGTTAGATATTGATTATGAATTTCAGAGGAGGGCGAAAATGTAATTTGAACACTATAGTCACCTTATGATATCATTGCTTCAATGCATTTTGCTGAGAAGCAACAGGAACTTGATAATGTGATGTCTAGCACTGTAGTATCACTTGTCTTCATTGCACCATGTAAGCATCCTGTTTGTGTCTTGTGCGCTGTCCTCAGTGTTTTATTGGGTGGATGGAGGGTGTCTGGTTCCATGCTGCTTCAAAGATTTCTTCTTTGAAGTAGCAGGAACACAACTGGGCTGGGTGATGCTTAGTTGGTTCGTCGTGATATAGCTGAAATATTGTTGAAAGCGACGTTAAATTCTATTCACTCACTCACTCATTATTACGATTTAATCGCCTCGAACATGCTTAAATGTGTTATTATCATTTAATGCATACATGTAATATAACCCTTCCAAAAATACAAAATATGCCATAACTGGAAGTATTATAACTAATAATGTGATGCTTTGCTATCTATACCCACATTTCCGAAATTGATTTTCATATCACATAGTCCCATATTTTTTAAACGCCCTCTTGGCCCGAGTGCAAACAATTGGTTTCAACTTGGCATACGCAAGGGCTTTCAGAAAGAAAAAAAACGTACTTGTCAACATTCCCAAGCAGGGGTGGGGGAGGTGACACTATTGTTGGCTCTCGATCTATGTATTTGTGACAGGCCTACTTTGGGATCAGCTCTGTGACGCCAAAGAGAGAGAATCCGGATCAAATTGGCATGACCCGCACTGCAATGGTCTAGTGCTTAAAGCGTCCGTTTTGCGAGCGGGAGACTCTGGGATCGATCCCCGGTCGAGTCATACCTAAAACTTAATAAATTAGTCTTGTGTCCTCTCTTGCTTCTCGAGCGATCAGCATCAAGACCAGATAGACCAAGAACTGGTTAACCCGGTGTGAGGATAATGTGCCTGTGACTTTTTTTCAATTTTAATTTTGTCTAAAAATATCATTAATATTATGGAGAATAATTAGTTTTAACAAAATAAATGACTTTTCTGCCATTTTGGACAGTAAAACTGGACAGAATGTACGAGTTTCCGAGGAGACCTCGTGCCCGCCATTTTGCATTTGCCATCATCACTTCTATCTAGGATTATGCAAATAGTCTCAAAATGACACCACGAAGATTCGCGGACAGTCAGAATGTTTCAGCTCAGACTGTTCCTCGTCGTTCCGGGGCTGAGGGGAATAGTTTGGTAGGAAGAGAGGAATAATCTCTCCCAAGCTGGATAAGAGAATATGTGTTATTCAAGAAAAATGATCTCCTTCATTATTAGGTTATTATACAGTGTTTTGTACAATATGGATAGGTATTGTACAAGTCCATGTTGTGATGAAAATCCGTATCATACGGGTTTTCATCACAACATGGACGAGTACAATATCTATCCATATTGTACAAAACACTCTGTAATGACCAATGTATTATACAGGTCATCAGAAGTATTTTGCATTGATTTTCTATCCATGTTTGAATCAATAATTTTATATATAATAACATTAAGATATTCAACTATAACAACAAATCCAAATATCATGCAATTCCATTATCATTCTCTACTTTCCGAACTTCATTTGAGAAATATTTGACTGACTGGGTAATTTTACTTTGGAATTAAATTTATATTGATATTAAAATTTATATTGATAACAAAGTTTCCTCCCAAGATGATCAAGCGAGAAAATAGGTTCAACTCCTGTAGCTTCAATTTGGCGTCATAACAAAAAGAGTTACCTCCCTTAGAAAGCGTACAATTCAATAGGGCATTTTGGGATTCAATATGACTTTGGGAACTGTGTGGACACGTGGTGCGATTGAATTGATTTTATTGGATCAAAAGACATAGCTATATGATATATAGGAGTAACTTTCGAAGTTTCACTTTCACTTTCAAATCACGTATTTTCAGTTTTAACCCAGTCGTACGTGGAAATGTATGCTGCCGGATGGACTGTGTTCCAGGTCGATAGCATAGAAAAGATATTCCCAAGCGGGGATATGACAGCAGTGAGCTGGGTGAAATACTCCTTCCTTTTTCCTGCTGATCCAAACCAAGATATGATTGGAAGGTAAGACAGTACACTGGAGAAACTATATATTGATATTTATTCATCTCAGACTGTCAAATCGTAAAACGTCTCTATCGAGAACGTTTTACACTCTGGAACTATACTGTCATGACAGATGTGTATAAGTATATATGTATATTTGGTTTGGATTCACCGAAAAGTAGATACATACATCAACTCTAACTAATAAACGATGAACTGAAGTTCCGCATTTTCTAGAGAAACGTCTCTGAAATAGAGGCACGCCTTGTTTAGCTCCGAAGATCGCAGTTTAAGGGACACCTCTCGAGAATGGCAGTTTGATTGTCCAGAGTGATATAGCCGTACACGTGGGTATGCCAAGTGGGGTATATATGAACATATTTTCAGAGTAAGTTTCAGGCAACGAGAAGGAACTGAAAATAGGAATTCTGCATGGAATTCGGTTCCATTTACACTTTTTGCTATAATTTTCCTTAAGCATTAATACAGTCTTCAGTAGAATACTTCACATTATTTTATTGCTAGTATGAACATTTCTGACGGCTCGTGGTAAAATCCGTGTACATTATACAATCTTTTACTGGCCACTTTAAGAGTGGTCTAGATATCTACCTAATACAAACTAAGACAATGATCTTATTTGCAGGGCCATGCTGCATTTTGTTAACCACTGGGGTGAAATTAAGATCCAGATGATAATGTTCAGAAGTGACGACAATTGAAAAAAATGTATCCAGAAAACACGAGAAGCTGCTACATCTTGTTTATTATTGATCTGCGATTGAAATAAATACGATATTCAAAGAGATATTTATGCTGCTATTGATTGATGGTTTCCGAATGGCGACCATGGGGATTCCGGTCAACGTCAAGGTGCGCCTTTCCAGCAAATAGTTTAAGAAAGCTGTACTATCTAACCCCCTCATTCCAGCGTTCTCATCTTTGTGGCACATATAAAAAAACCGGGTCAGTGGCCTATAGTGGCCGAATGAACACCCTGTAACAAAGAGCCACAATGATGAATTCAAGAAATGCTGTAATTACCAGTGGTTTTTACACACCTATAATTTCAAGCACGTTTTGATTGCAGTACTTGTCACAGTTCCACTATGCTTACTATGTGGGTGACGCATTGCCCTTAAACATTTCCTAGAACGCAACAGAAGAATATGTTACGTTAGTCCGATCAGGAATGGGGAGTCATATGCCCCTCTAACCCCGTTACCAAACTTTCTCACCTATCTCGGGAACCATAAAAAAATGAAAGCTTACCCTCCGTGACGTTTTAGTTTATCATACACAAAGATCACATACTGATAAATGTAAATTAACGTATGGAAGATGAAAAGGTCTGACGAAGTTCATTTACACATTAAGTCGGATATATTGACAACATATGATCACTGCAACAATGCAGCAGGTTTGGAAGATGACCGACTGGCAGATATTTGTCGTACCATCGTCCCATCACGCCATCGTTCAATCGTACCACCGTGCTGTCGTATCACCTTACCTTCGTCCCATTTTGTCATATTTATTTGAGCAAACACCATAATGTACCGTTGATGGATAGAGATGACTTTTAACACATTACCTTGTTACCGTTATTAATTAATCGATTAGGTTGATTGGGAGAGGAAAAGTGTGTGTTGTCGAGGAAGTGAAGTAAAAGTATATTTTCTCCATCTTCCCTCAGTGTAACAACGGTAAGGAACCCATGTGTTGAAAGTCATCTTTATCCATAAACGGTACACGATGGTGTGTATTCAAATATCGCGCGATAGTACGATGGCACTATGGTACTGTACGATAGCACTAATGTACGATGATACGATGATACGACGGTACGATGGTGGATTGACACGATGGCACGATGAAATCACGGCTATTGTTCAACGATGAAAATAATTTATCAGGTGTGTTGTAGTAAGGTCTAAAGTTCTGTATGTTACCCGACACCAAATTAAAGCTACGCCAATCGGTCAGCTTCCATATCCGCCTGTGTTGTTGCAGCGATCAGATGTTTTCGGTAATTACGCATTGTTTCTATTGTCTCACGCGAGTTCATTCTGAAATCGCCCCGCGTCATATAAGATGTTCATGGCCAAAACAACCGGTTATTTAGTACGGTAAGTTTTTATCAACCGGTTTACCCGACTCTGAACACCCACGCCCGTGCAAATTGCTATACCTGGTTCAAGAGAAACACATTTTTAGAATATCCAGTACATTATTAAGCTACGAGGGAACGCGGGTAACATGAGCAAGCCCCATGACTCTTGTGCATCTTTGAAACATCTATACTATTCTTGCAAATCGTCTATATACATGGCACACTTCAATTTAATGATGATTTGAGTGATTTGCATATTAATGGTCCAGCTGGAGTTGACGATGGTACGATTGTACGATGGTACGATTGTACGATGGTACGATTGTACGATGGTACGATGATTCGATGGTACGATAAAACGATGTTACGATGACACGATGGTAAGATATTGCCATAGTGCGATGAAATAAATTAAATTTGTAATTGATATAATTTATTCGCGCATGACTTTCGTTCGATCAAGCGACTGGGCAATTCTTCCGAAGCGCGATGGTACGATGAAGAAATTCCCATTCTACTATCGCATCGTGCCATCGTACTACTGTATGGTAGCATCGCATGATACCATGGTATCATCGCATCGTGCCATCGCATCGAACCATCGTACCATTGCTCTAATAACATGAGGCACCAGAGGTGCTACAACTCCTCAGCCCCTTAACAGTCTAGACCAAGACGTTTTTATGAGTGTAGAGCTTTGGATAAATAGCAGTGAGCTATGGCATGTGAAATGCAAACTCAAGCCACAACTCAGACAGATGAACAGCTGGGATACACCGACTCACGGACGGACAGACAATCGGAATCCAGTATACCCCAAACTATGGACAGGGGGATAAAAAGTGACAAGGTATCCACATATCTGCAGAAAAAAAAATCGACCATAGAGGTCCATGTCCCCCGCTAGCAGCACCTGTCCCCCGCTAGCAGCACCAGTTATGGTGATCCCACCATAACTGATGCTGCTAGCGGGGGACATGGACCTCTATGGTCGATTTTTTTTGGTCGATGATATTTCATATTATTAATGAAGAGTATGATTTGAAAATGGAGATATCGCCGATGAGCCTAACATAATCTAATACAGCGGATGGCACCCATATTGGATTATGCACATCCATAAAACATAATACCAACTGTCCTCTCACTAATGTCCATGCACTCCCCAAGTTTGAAGTAGATTGGTTGAATCGTTCTAGAGTTCTTCTCCAGATAAGATCTAAATGCTGAAAATCTAAGACGACTGGTGGTGGACATCTTGGATTACACAGGTAACTGAGCAGCAATGACAACTATCCTCTCACCGATGTCAAGCCAAACTGCAAGTTTGAAGTCGATCAGTTGAATCATTCTAGAGTTGTTGTCCAGACAAGATGCAACTGCCTAAAATGCAACATAATCCAATATCGCAGGTAGATGGCAGCCAAACTGGATTATGTTCGTTCATGAAACACAATCCTAACCGGGATCTCCCCAAGGTCAAGGGACTCCCCAAGTTTGAAGTAGATCCGTGGAATCGTACTCCAGCTATTGTCCGGACAAGATCAAACTGTTTAAAATTCAATAAAATTCAGTATGGCTGATGGTGGTCATATTGGACTAAGCATGTCCTTGAGAAACAATCCTAATCCTCCTCCCCATGTATGAAGTAGATCGGTTGAATTGTTCTCGAGTTATTGTCCGGACAAGAAAATCTAAGATCCAACTGCTTATAATTCAATATGGCTGACGGCGGCCATATTGGATTATGCACTTTGCTGAAAAACAATCGCAAACGTCCTCTCACCAATGTCAAGGAACACCTCAAGTTTGAAGTTGATCGGTTGAATCGTTCACGAGTTATTGTCCGGACAAGAAAATCTAAGATCCGACTGCTTATAATTCAATATGGCTGACGGCGGCCATATTGGTTATGCACATTGCTGAAAAACAATCCCAACCATCCTCTCACCGATGTCAAGGCACTCCCCAAGTGTGAAGTAGATGAGTTGAATCGTACTCCAGTTTTTGTCCGGACAAGATCAAACTGTTTAAAATCCAATGAAATCCAGCATGGCTGATGGTGGCCATATTGGATTAAACACATCCTTGAAAAACAATCCCAATTCTCCTCTCAACAATGTCAAGGCACTCCTCAGGTATAAAGTAGATCGATAAAATCCTTCTCGAGTTGTTGTGCGGACAATATCCAACAGCTTATAATCCAATATTGCTGACGGCGACCATATTAGATTACGCACATTGCTGACAAACAATCTCAACCGCCCTCTCACCAATGTCAAGGCACACCTCAAGTTTGAAGTTGATTGGTTAAATCGTTCACGAGTTATTGTCCGGACAAGAAAATCTAAGATCCAACTGCTTATTATCCAATATGGCTGACGGCGGCCATATTTGATTATGCCCATTGCTGAAAAACAATCCCAACCGTCCACTCACCAATGTCAAGGCACACCCCAAGTTTGAAGTTGATCGGTTAAATCGTTCACGAGTTATTGTCCGGACAAGAAAATCTAAGATCCAACTGCTTATTATCCAATATGGCTGACGGCGGCCATATTTGATTATGCCCATTGCTGAAAAACAATCATAACCGTCCTCTCACCAATGTCAAATCACACCTCAAGTTAGAAGTTGATCGGCTGAATCGTTCACGAGTTATTGTCCGGACAAGAAAATCTAAGATCCAACTGCTTATAATCCAATATGGCTGACAGTGGCCACATCAGATAACGCACATTGCTGAAAAAACAGTCTCAACAGTCTTCTCGCCAATGTCAAGGTACACTTCAACTTTGAAGTTCATTGGTTAAATCGTTCACCAGTTATTGTTCGGACAAGAAAATCTTACGGAATTACGGACACCGGTGTTTCTAAGTCCCCTCTCTCTTACTGAGTAGCGGGGGACAAAAAACATGTAAACTTGTTATCTTATTGCCCTGGCGTCAATGTAAAGTGGTCGGCCACCTAGGCCCTGGAAGCTCTGGGGTTCTAGATGGCTGGAAATGCATTCGAACCCATTTCTGGCAGTTAAATTTCTAAAATATTATTCACAATTCAACCCCGTATTATATACTTTTAAGAAAAAAAAAACTTTAAATCAGAGCCAGTTCATCTCAAAGAAGTGAAATTCCCATAGTATCTGTATGTAATTTGTGCATTTTTATTCTGAAATTCGAAGGAAATCTACTCAGAATCAAAACAAATCCCCAATACCTCACATGTTATTCTCATAGGGCCAATGGCGACAATGTTACAAAATTGCAAGCCCAATGTCATTGTGCTTTGAAAAAAAACGGTATTGGATGTTTTCTTTGATCCTGAACAGATTTCCTTCAATTTTCAGAATAAAAATGCACAAACCACATATGGATACTGTGGAGAATTTCACTTCTCTAAGAAAAACTGGCTCCGATAGCCGAAAATCACATACCATTGTAATGTGTTTAACTAGATCAGCCTGTACCTTAGTTGTCAGAATTGAGCAGCTTTTCCTAAACCTGCTAAAGGAATGACACCATGTAGACTATAGAGGCAGGACAAAAATAACGTTCAGTAAAGGAATCAACCACATTAAAAAAGGTCGTTTTCAGATCGTCAAATGACAGTGTCGACGGTCCGAGTGTTGTTGTTGTTGTTGTTGTTGTTGTTGTTCGTGTTGTTCACTTTCATTTTCGAAATTATTTTCAAAATAATTCAGTTGATTCATTAACTTTTGTTCGTTTTTAAGAGTAGTCGTTTCAAGTAGACTGTTATTGGTATTGGGCAAAAACTGGTACATCAACAAACTTATGGCGAAACGAATGTAGGCAGTGTTCAACGCACGTGTTAACATCGCGGGTGTGTTTGCTGTACTGCTGTATCTTGGCAACGGAAAGGTCAAGGGCGACTAGCCTGTTTTCGGGTACCCTCTCCAACAGCATAACCAATGTAGTGAAAATGACTTCCTGATGACAGTCTCACGGGGAATTTACCTCGCTCAAAATGGCGGGTTGTTTACCACCTCTTCATCTGTTTCTCCGTCAACCACGTATAACAGTATAAAACAGCAACGATCCGTAAGTTATGCAAATCACATTAAGTTTAATTGGCTCAAATTCAGTTTTCGTCTTCATTGGAATTGAGTTTTCCTGAAACAGCGGTCTCTAATTGAATTTTCCCGCGTCTAGACGAAATTGTGTTTCACTTGTAAAATTTTTTTCAGAGCGTCATAACCGGCCTTGAACGTCGACTTCTATGAATCCCTGCGGTGTTTTCGGTGGATGTTTCGTGGTTCGGACAAAGCTCTTAATTTATTAAAATCTTAATTTTTACATTTGCTATTTTGGGCGGATTTTATTTTGGGCGCCGGTACGTTTTGCTTAAGTAATTTGGCTCTGGATACGGCCCAGACTGGCAATACCGTGCTGCTGAATATGCAGAGGAACCAATGACCAGTCAATCACTACACTGGACCAATGGCTGACATACAACTTTACTATGGAGCTCTTGATTGGCTACATGCTAGTAGGAGTATGTAAATCAGTACAAAAGTAGGGCTAATGTATGCATACTTGGAGATCCCTTTTTAGAAGCCAGGAAAATGGTAGAAAAATAAAAAAAATTTGTAAAAAAATAACTAATGACCGGTTTGACCTGAACGTCTCAAAGGCACAAGTAAACAATAAAAGGATTATAACCTGTAATTTTCATGAACTTTCTTGCAATAGTTATTGCGATACGGCTCGGACAGACGGACAGACACATCCCCAGGGCCACAACAATACTCCTGGAGTAAAAATAGGGCAATAGTACGATGGCACGACATGACAAGTATCAGCCACTTGTAAAGTTTAAATCAGGAATGAGCCATATTTCACGAACAAACAAACAAGGAAACACACGGACATACAGCACCTGGGTATGCCTGCGGCAGCATGACGGATGAAATTAAGTTTCACTGACAAACCCCTCAACCCTCATTTGCATGAGACTAAGAAGATGTTATTTCGTATCCTGCCCACAAAATATAATATTAAGAAATATCGATACTCGTTTTGGGAATACACGCATTCGCTCCCCCACGGGGTACCAGATGTACGTGTGGCAACATATGTTGCCACTATGTATTTATGGGATCAAAGAACAAAGATGAACATTTTTTTCAGCATATCAGGTCAAATTATCCTCATATTGGTATAGTGACACCTTCCTCTAAATATTGTATGCTTAAAAAATATTTTTTAAATGTCAAATAAACAAGAAAAATATGTCGACATCTTCAAGCAAGCACCCCCACTTCACATGTTTGGCATAGCGGCCTAGGATATTCCATCCTTGTTTCAGCAGTCAGAAATATATTCCCATATATCATCAATCGTGGTCAAAGATCAGTGTGTCATTTTTCTGTGAGTGGATCCACGAGGGAATTACAATGAATCTGGCCTGACACCAGCGTATAAAATACACGTCATCACGAGTTGCCTCCTTCGAGGAATTGTGTAGAGGTCACAAATAAAATTTGAGTTTCTGGGTCCAAGCTTATAATTCGGACTTTACTTCCCGGCGAACCCTGATTGGCCAACATACCGAACTGGCTGAGCAATGGGTTGTGATATATCTTAAAATATTTCTATAACATTTAACTCTCAAAAATATCAAAGCAACCATTCCAAAGATTAAGAGGGGAAAATCGCTGCTAATTGTGTTTATACAGCTATGTTATAACGGTATTCATTTCCCTGTGTGTCTCAAACCCGGAGAACATATTTGGAGTGTGAAATGCGTGGATTTCGCAAGGAATGGACCAAAGGACTGTGCACAAATTAAAGAACTGCAAGAATTTTGTACAACAACGCTGGGAAGAAAGCGGACTAGATTGGGAATCCAGGCTTTGTTTTAAGGTCAATTTGGGAACATTTGGATCATTTGATCTGCCTGCCAAAGTCTTTGCCAGTATTTTAGTTAGCCTAAGTTTTGTGACATATTGTACCACATTTTGTAACTGTTTCTATGTTCTGGCTGGTTAATTATATAAAATCTTTAACTGAGCCATCTGGTATATTGTTGTAATTTTGTTCGATGTTTGTTTTGCTTCAGATTCAGCAAACTACTTCAGGCTCTGTTTTAAAATCAATCTGGGTGTACATAGCACCTACTGACGATGACGTCATTGCTCTCAATAGTCCCCGCCCAGAATGCACCCTCAATGTCCACAACCCACAAGCCTGTAACCAGACATTCTAACCCAAACTGCACTTTCTCAACTACAAATGACGTCATAATGACGTCGAACTCACCATAATCAGGACACTTTATGATTATATACGAGGAGCATTTCAAGTCTTCAGTTATATGTCTGGTCAGCTGATGGATGCTCTATCTCCTTTCTAACCGTCATTTTGATTTATATGTTAACAAGGTGGAGAGTTAGCGCCTTTCCAACGTCGAACGTTACATACTGGTGTTTTGAATAAGAACTCCTCTCGTATCTTTCCGAGTTTACTAGGGGTCGTTTTGAACATCTCACGGTGACATACATCATCAATTTCGATCAGATATTTTGGAAGAGCTATTATTTAATTTGTCATGTAAGCCGGCGTATGATATGGCATGTTATTTACTTAGCCTGTCAATATCGTATTTATCTGGCAGGATAATTAGTGCCAGAAAGGTTGCAACGACCTTAGTTTGTCAAATATCTGTCTGTATGAGTTACGGCGCATCACGTAGGGTACACCAGTTCTCGTCAGCTCACCAAAGTTAAGCAGCGTTGAGCTCGGTCAATACTTGGATGGGTGACCGGGTGCTGTATTGGCTGGGCTGATCAGTGTCCAGGATAATAGGAACTGTGGACACTCTGGCGTTCTGGCACATGTAGGAACCGTCATGATATGACTGAAAAATGTTGAAAACGACGTTAAATCCTACTCACTCACTCACTGCATGATAACGCCTTTCCTAGTCACTCCCCACACATTCCAGGTCTGATATTCATTACCAAATGTGATTTTAGACATTTTGTGTTGATCTTGGGTTGGGTCGGAGCGGCATGTGGAATGATGGAATAATCACAAGCGTCCGGTCCGTCATTCATTATTCAGCCGTCACCCATTAAAGAATATCCGCGTCCATAATCCAAATACCTATTCCATATAACAACATAAGTATCAAACTAAAAAAACATAGTATAAACATATGCTGGTTTCCTGCAAGAGAGAAGCGGTCAGCAGTTTTTAATGATGCCAGCAAGGCATTATAATGTTCCGAAAATATGAAATCCGTATCGCTGATCAGTATTCTTTATCCATATGATATTCTTTGCAAAGTCGTCATCTAGTCAATGATGTATCTCAGACGCGCTCATATGAACACCATGATGATCTTGAGGTACATGGGTTCATACGACCTTTAGCCACGGGTTAAGCGGAATTAGACACAAGTTGCGTAACGTAACGCCGTAGATCTTGCACGCTGAGCTCGTATTTTGTAGGATCTAGCAAATGCTACCAGGCGAGATATGTATACGCCATATGCAGGTCCCATTGGAATATTGCTGTTCAGAAAAAGACAGTTTATGATGTCGAAATTCTAATCATCTCTGTTGTCATAATATTCATGAGAGAGAAGGAACGCTTCATTTTCTTTAGAGATATAGGTCTAAATATGATGTGCCATTAGGGCTATCGGTAGTTTCCTTGTAATTCTGTGAAGGCGGGTATACCCTTCACTGTGTCATTCATATAGCGATTATCTACAACGAGAAGATCGTCTATAAAACGTTCGGTGAATGAGAAGGAAAGGGCTTTGCATGGATTGAATTTTGTGAGCGCCTGCATATAGTCATATTCCTAAGAGAACAGATATAGTTAGTCAACAGAGGTGCACAATTACGGCCCCTGGAATGATGAGCTCTAAGTCTTAAACAAAATGTTGACAGTGGAGTGCCACAAAGTCCCATTTTCTGGTCCTGGTACCTAGACAATATACGACCCAGTGGTGAAGACAGACGTGTAGCTACGATCTGTTCCACGCACATCCGATCCCATCCAATAACAAACTCCTGGAGGCCGCGACCTGCACACAGTCAAATTGTAAACTTCCGGCATGCTAAGAAGACGAGGGTTCAAATGATATACATGATTCTGTGGTAAAATGTCAACATATATTTAGGTAACAGATCGTAGTATTTCATTTATAGTATACAGCTTCAGAACAAACTGCGTTTCTTTGTAATGTATTCACTATAATTACAAGCGTCTAGTCCGTCATTCATAATCCAGCCGTCGTCCATTAGAGAATATCCGCGTCCATAATCCAAAGACCTGTTCCATATTCCATATAACAGTATTAGCACCAAATTCAACAAGACAATCATAGTATACATGTACATAAACATAGGCTTGTTTCCTGCAAGAGAGAAGCGGTCAACAGTTTTCAATGATGCCGGCAAGACATCATGATGTTCCAAAAATATCAAATCCGTATCGCTGATCAGTATTCTTAATCCATAATATTCGTTGTAAAGTCGTCATCTAAAGAATGATGTATCTCAGTCACGCTTTGATTGTGACTGTTCATATGAGTACCATGAGGATCTTGAAGTACATCGGTTCATACGGCCCCTAGCCCCGGGTTAAGCGGAATTAGACACAAGTTACGAAACGTAGCGCCATAGATCTTGCACGCTACGTTCGTATTTTGCTATCAGCATGCGATATGTATCGCCAAATTTGAGAAACTTTAGTTAAGGCGCTTGGTGGTATAGCCCTGTTTTATAAGTTTCTGCAACAATGTTTTGTGACGTTGATTAAAATCGTCACATTTAACACAGGATCTAGCAAATGCTACTAGGCGAGATATGTATACGCCATATACAGGTCCCACTGGAATATTACTATCCAGAAAGGGATAGTTTACGATGTCGAAATTGTAATCATCTCTTTTGTCATAAAGTCGACGAGAGAGAATGCCCGCTTCATTTTTATAGAGATAAGAGATCTAAATAAGATGTGCCTGTAGGGCTATCTGTAGTTTCCTTCAAATCCAGTGAAGGTGGATATATCCTTCACTGCGTCATTTATATAGCGATTATCCACAGCGAGAAGATCGTCTATATAGCGTTTGGTGAATGAGAAGGAACGGGCTTTGAATGGATCGGTTTTTGAAAGCGCCTGCATATAGTCATATTCATAAGAGAACAGATACAGGTCAGCCAACATGGGTGCACAATTAGTGGATCGCCCATGACGTTTTCTAAATACTCGGAGCAATTCACATACACAGCGGCTGACAATTTTCCCCTTGATTCGGTCCAAATGAACGGAGGAGGGGGAGCTTCACGTTTTAATTATAGCCCTGAATATATAATCGTTTGAAAAATATTGATATTGACAAAGATCCGTAGCATCATAAGTTCTGTAGAGGGATCAGTGCTACTGAGTTCACATAATTGTCCTCGGGACGGCTCAGTATCCTTCACCTTACCAAGCCTAGGCGATTTCATGCAGGAGATGAACCAGCGCCAGCCTAGGACGGTCGCCGGGTTGAGGGGATTGTTGTTGTCGTTTGGGGTAGGGGGCCGAAACTGTCCATACTATGTATATTTGAGCCACAGGTTGCCCTTGCGGTTTAGTTGTGCAAGATACCTTTTTTGGTCCGATTCGAAAATCCAATATGGCCACAAGGCGGCCATCTTGGATTTCCCCATGAAACTTTGTTATCGCGATTTCTCAGGAACTACTACATGGATCATTCTCAAATTTGGTACACAGGTTCCCCTTGGGGTCTAGTTGTGCAAGATACCTTATCTGGTCCGATTCAAAAATTCAGTATGGCCATCAGGCGGCCATCTTGGATTTCTGCATGAAACATTGTTATCGCGATTTCTCAGGAACTACTGAATGGATTTTTCTCAAATTTGGTGCACAGGTTCTCTTGGGGTCTAGTTATGCAAGATACCGTTTCAGGTCTGATTCGAAAATCCAATTTGGCCACCAGGTGGTGGCCATCTTGGATTTCCCCATGAAACATTGTTATCGCGATTTCTCAGTAACTACTGCATGGATCTTTCTCAAGTTTGGTACACAGGTTTTGTTTGGGACCGAGTTATGCAAGATACATTTTCTGGTCCGATTTGAAAATCCAATATGACCACCAGGCGGCCATCTTTGATTTCCCAATGAAACTTTGTTCAATATCGCGATTTCTCAGGAACTACTTTATGGATTTTTCTCAAATTTGGTGCACAGGTTCCCCTTGGCGTCTAGTTGTGCAACATACCTTTCTAGTCCGATTCGAAAATCCAATATGGCCACGATGCGGACATCTTGGATTTCCCCATGAAATTTGTTATCGCCATTTCTCAGGAACTACTACATGGATTATTCTCAAATTTGGTACACAGGTTCCCCGTGGAGTCCAGTTGTGCAAGATACCTTCTTTGGTCCGATTCGAAAATCCAATATGGCCACCAGGCGGCCATGTTGTATTTCTCTACGAAACATTGTTATCGCGATTTCTCAGGAACTACTGCGTGGATCGTTCTCAAATTTGGTACAAAGGATCCCTTTGGGATCTAGTTGTGCAAGATACGTTTTCAGGTCCGATTCGAAAATCCAATATGGTCACCAGGTGGCCATCTTGGATTTCCACATGAAATTTTGTTATCGCGATTTCTCAGGAACTACTGAATGGATTTTTCTGAAATTTGGTGCACAGGTTCTCTTGGGGTCTAGTTATGCAAGATACCGTTTCAGGTTCGATTCGAAAATCCAATATGGCCACCAGGTGGCCATCTTGGATTTCCCCATGAAACTTTGTTATCGCGATTTCTCAGGAACTACTGCATGGATCTTTCTCAAATTTGGTGCACAGATTTTGTTGGGGACCTAGTTATGCAGATACCTTTTCTGGTCTGATTCAAAAATCCAATGTGGCCACCAGGCGGTCATCTCGGATTTCCCCATGAAACATTGTTATTGGGATTTCTCAGGAACTACTGCATGGATCTTTCTCTAATTTGGTACACAGGTTCTCCTTGGGGTCTAATTGCGCAAGATGCCTTTTTCGGTCTGATTCGATAATCCAATATGACCGCTAGGCGGCCATCTTGATTTCCCCCATGAAACTTTGTTATCGTGAAATCTCAGGAAATTACTGAATGGATCTTTCTTAAATTTGGTACACATGTTCCCCTTGTGGTCCAGTTGTGCAAGTTACGTTTTTTTGGTCCGATTCAAAAATCCAATATGGCCGCCACATGGCCATTTTGAATTTTTCCATGAAATTTTGTTATTTTGACTTCTCAGGAACTACTGCATGGATTTTTGTCAAATTTGGTAAACAGGTTCCCCCTTATGGTCTAGTTGTGCAAGTTATGTTTTCTGGTCTGATTCCAAAATTCATTCTGAGTTTTCTCTTAAAACATTGTTATCGTGACTTCTCAGGATCTACTTCATGAATTTGGTACACAGGTCCCACATGGTACCTAATTGTGCAAGATACCTTTTTTGATCCGATTCGAAAATCCAGTATGGCCATCAGGCGGCCATCTTGGATTTCTGCATGAAACATTGTTATCGCGATTTCTCAGGAACTACTGAATGGATTTTTCTCAAATTTGGTGCACAGGTTCTCTTGGGGTCTAGTTATGCAAGATACCGTTTCAGGTCTGATTCGAAAATCCAATTTGGCCACCAGGTGGTGGCCATCTTGGATTTCCCCATGAAACATTGTTATCGCGATTTCTCAGTAACTACTGTATGGATCTTTCTCAAGTTTGGTACACAGGTTTTGTTTGGGACCGAGTTTTGCAAGATACATTTTCTGGTCCGATTTGAAAATCCAATATGACCACCAGGCGGCCATCTTTGATTTCCCAATGAAACTTTGTTCAATATCGCGATTTCTCAGGAACTACTTTATGGATTTTTCTCAAATTTGGTGCACAGGTTCCCCTTGGCGTCTAGTTATGCAACATACCTTTCTAGTCCGATTCGAAAATTCAATATGGCCACGATGCGGACATCTTGGATTTCCCCATGAAATTTGTTATCGCCATTTCTCAGGAACTACTGCATGGATTATTCTCAAATTTGGTACACAGGTTCCCCGTGGAGTCCAGTTGTGCAAGATACCTTATATATATTGAGTATAGAGAATATCCATATCTTCACCTTCCATATCAAGGAGTTCAAATTATTCCGATGATGCATCTCTTCAAATTTTAAATCAGTTTTTAGTCCATGCCGTTGCAAGCGAACTGCCCCGCCGTTTCGTCTGCCGACGGATCGGCTACATAAAGGGATGTCACTCTTGTGAGGTAATGTCACTACCCGACAACTGTAGACTACTGCGCGTTTCGATCCAAGGGAGATAATCAGGCTTCAGACACTTTTAAATTTCCAACATTACTGCACGGACTGGATCCCTTCACTATTAAGTTGTGTACCATCTTACTATTTTCGAGCATGGTGTCTTGAAAGAGATACGATATTTCAAACTAGCCCAGAAAACAGAACAGAATTAGCATTCGTTCCTAATTATAAAATCTTGGGTACATATGTTTAATAGCTCATGCCAAAGTGTCAACGAGATAATTCTTCGCTTGCAGTATGACACGTGCAAACAAAAATACTACAAAATGAAGACGAAAGATCCTCCGGGCATTCACTTTCAGACTAACTTTGCTCATTTCACTTGTACTATAACAACCGACATCAAGTACAGTTTCTGGAAATCTTGAAACTTATAAAGATAATATCTTGATGTTTTCCAGTGTCCCTTTTTCAAAAACTTTTTTGCTCAAATTCGAAATTCTGAAAACCAAATTACAAATCAATCATTTGTTCTTAGTAACAATGGACAAAAAGATCCTCTTTTCATTAGCTTACAATTATCGGACAATGGTGGGCGCCAAGATCCTTCAGGATCTCTCGTCACCAGATATTAGAACCAAATATATTTCTCGTAATTCCTGGGTTAGACCTAGTATGGTTAACGTTGTTAGATTAATGAGCAGTCTAAAACTCATATGCAATGCAAGATATCAATGCTCCTTACTCAGGAATTCAAAATGTACAAATTGAACCCCTTGTACTGTCTGTTGGGAGTTATCCCCCCTCAAATCCATATCGATAGCAAATTTGTTATTTTGTTAACATGCCTATGTGTGTTATTCACTGTATGCCGCAATTTCATGTGAATGTTTCT